>JAQFZQ010000665.1:0-28508 GCA_034696005.1 Glomeris marginata | reverse complement strand
ATGCTCCTATAAGTAATTCATCATTGTGTCATCATCGTGTTCACATACACATATAGAGTACATTTCATATCCTTCACCACTCTCAGAAATTTAGTGTTAATTTTGGGGAAAAAATTTAATTAAATGTATGATAGCTTCGCATATGTCAAAAACTACAGCATAAAAATGTTCAAAATATTTATGAACGATTGATTCAGCAGAAATGTTGCTCACCTTGCACTGGAACATTTTGAACAAGATTATGCTTAAATGTAACACAAAAGCTTACATCAAGTTGCATAAAAAGTTTTTGATATAGTAATAATAATGAATAATAGTGGAAGTTGAATTGGAAATAATAAATTTGACAATAGAATGTTAACAATAACACCTACGGATATATATTGTGCACATCATATTGTAAAAGCAGCAGTCAAGTGTCATCCATTTTACACATATACTGTAGATCTGAACAATGAAATATAGGTTTCAGTAAAATATATTTCAAAATTCATCTAACCAATCTAACAGCACCAAATGCAACAATTAATTGAAAACCTGCAATTATATAAGATGTTTTTAAAGGGAAATCTGATAGCAGGCAGAGTTTCCCAAGATGCACCTGCACAGGCGACACTTGCGCCATCTACAGGCCAGAACCTGAAGCTTTATCCTGCTTGTTACATTATTTTATTCATGTAGGATATATTATTTCAAACTGAAAATTTCCTGTGTAATTTCAATGCTTACCCATTCATTTCCCTGACCAATACTATAGTTAGATAAATTAATTAACACAAATAAGAATGTAATTCACCACTAAATGAGTCTCTAAACGTGGTTGGAAGAGGGAATTAAAGAAAATAAATTTAATTGTTGCCATTTTCTAAGAGATATTTCTAAGATAAATATTTTGCCTACATTGAAAACGAGTACATTGTGACATCACTTATTTAATCTCCATTTCCTATTGGATCATTCATTCTTACACACTGACATGCTTGTTTTATTTAGTGTACGATATTTAAACGGATGTAACTTTGAAATATTTCTTGTAAGGAAACATGACCGCACCTTTCAAGTTAACCGCGTGACGTCACATGCACGGATGCCACGCCCCCCGAGCAAAAAATACGACTGGGTTGGCGCGTTCCCAACTTGTTTTAAACCACGTGACCTCTGCAAACCCTGACAATAAAATTGGCCAGTATATATACATTAGACCTGTTCTTTCTAGGGGGGTTATAACATCAAAACACAGTGCACAAGCAAGGTATCAACATGTTTGCAAGTGCATGCACTTTTCATGCAACTTTCTTTGTTTTGGCTATTCATATTCAACTTTTGGTAAGTACAGTACTTTTCTTCTTCAATTTCAAATTATATCATAGTTTAAAAATAGAGGAAGACTTGCACGAAAATATAACCTTGCATATACATATTAAGTTATTACCTTGTTGTTACTGAAAATAAAATAAAAACAACTCTTGCAACTTTGCTGAGATTGTTTCACTAATTACTGTATGCCATATGTGTCCAACTTCCTTCCCCTTCCAAAAAAACAAGTTAACTTTGAAATAATAAACTTTTTCTACCCTGAAACGAGTCCATCGTCAACAATAGTAAACACCGTTCCGGGTTTTACTGACGTTCCCAATATTTTTTATATATTATTGCGAAATTATAGTATGGTCAATAAAATCCCACCCTAATGCTGACATGGTTTAAGGTACCAATGTATATTCTGAAACTTAACAAATTAACACAAAGTGTTAAGTTTAAACCATGAATAAAGCAACATGTAAAACAAAATCTGTGTAGAAATTAGTAAAAAATTTATTAGCACTGAAATTTGGACGCTTTGAGGCCTTCTTGACGTCACAAAACCTAAAACTTTCTAGGCAAATAACTATTTTTAACTTGTTTTTAATTTACTAATTTCCACACATTTTGTTTAAACTATTGTCATATATAGTTTTACTTGTGTGGGTTAAGTTTAAGAGCACTTTACAAAACTGTGTCAGTTCACCTTTAAATTAAAAATAAATCAAAGATAATAAATTGATTCTCTAAGTGTACAGTTTGCAGTAGTATAAATAAACTTTATGTGTGTATTTGTTTGTTCAATTCATTATTTTTGCTTGCTAAAAAGTCAGACTTTTGTATGTTGCGGTTGAGGTTATTACGCCTTGAGTTGGTTTTGGTTATCAGTTCTTTATGTTATGCTTTCCATCCTCGTAGACATGCAAATTGCTTTCCTGCAATGCAGGAATATATGAATAAATTATTCAAGCAATGTTTTTTCTCCTAGTGTTTACAATATTAGAGAACAAAAACATATTTTGTGGACTCAAGTTATAAATTTAGAAAATGATGCATCATTGTGACTTATACATAGTATACTACTAGTATATCTGAATGAGAAAATGTTCTGTTTTATTTGTTTAGTTGATCAGATTTTCTTGTTTTGTTATTTTTTAGGTGGGTTTAAACGAAAAGATCACTTTGGAAGGTAAATTTAGCATTGAGAAGGCCTTTGCTTTATTTATTCACAACCTTGAATGCGATTTGTATTTACGTGCAGTATCCAAAGTGGAATTTTAAATGCAATTGCAGGAAATGGGATCGTTAAATCAACCACTAACATTAATCACGACTTCGAGGACTTCCAAAAACCAGTTAAGAACCTATGACGCACATTGATTTTTTTTCCAGCAGTTTTTATGTAAAACTAAACAATATGTAATTCTCCCTTTAAACAGATATTTGAAAAATCAGTGGTTAAAAGAAATGCGTTGAAGAATAAAGCAAGGCTTTGGGCTGGGGCAATTGTGCCCTATGTTTTAGACAGAACTTCATTCAGTAAGCAATTCAAACTACTAGTGAAATTAACACATATTTTTGTATTGATAAGTTTCATTTTCTTTAAAACATTTTCAAACAGGTGAACATCAAGTTCGAAATATCGAAAAGGCCATTGATGAATTTCACAAAAAAACTTGTGTGCATTTTGTTAGGAAAACAAATGAAGACAAATATGTGTTCATAACACGTGCTTTGGGAACGTGAGTATCAATTTACTTTCCTTATTATAATACAAACAATAATAAAATAATAGCAAATATTGTTTTAATTGATGAGGTGTTTTTAATTCAAAGGCACGATCAGGTTTTACTGGTTTTACCAACTTACTTTCCATGAAATAAAAATACTTACATACGTGCGAGAACACAATAAGGCAATGCGAAGAGCTTTAATTTATTTGGTTGGTTTATGTTAAAAAGTTAGATTTAATTAATTTATTTGCACGTAAGTCGACTAGGAATAATTAGTCGTAAAGTAGAATGGATGTCTCTCTTTCAATGCCAGTTGGGCAAGAAATAAACATACATTGTGCAATGTCATAATGTAACAATTCAATCATTAAATAATGCGTAAAATGAAAAAAAAAACTGGCTAGTCATTGGATATGTGGTTTATTCGCAAACAAAATAAACCTAACATTTTATTTAATGTAGATGCTCAAAAATATGTAGTTTTGGTATACTTATTGTAAATTTGAGTTTTGTTGCTTTATCCATTGATTACAAGTCTATCACAAAGCTGCTCAAATACATTCGCAGTGTAACACAGAAATTATGGAACATGGTTCATTACACTAATTTTATGTTCCCCTCCAACTTTTAAATTGGAACTGGGTTCCTAACTGCTACAGTTCAAAACATAAATTTGGAAAAACCTTTATGATGACGTCATAGGTCACTTGCGATATGATATTCGGATTCCCCACATATCACTTCCTATCCCATGAACAAACCGGAACATTGTGCACCTCACCGTTTCAGAAATAAATGCATGGAACTATACTTTCCACTCACCCTGTATAGACATTATCCATCACATACTTCTTGTCACACTGCTCGTCACACCATAAAATATTTACACTACTGTCCTTTCAAAGAAAGATTGAGCTAGGATGGTGCCTATTTGATGTTTTGAAGGGGTGCACGGTTGCAGTTGGAGGCAGTCGTCATTGCACGCCATAGCCTGATCACCTGCAGCCGTGCACCCCTTCAAAACATCAAATAGGCACCGTCCTAGCTCAATCTTTCTTTGAAAGGACAGTAGTAATCACATTAAAGTGTAGCCTATATTATAGTAATAAATTATTATGTAAAGTGTATTATTTACGCACAGTTGTTCCTCACCAATGGGTGCACCTTTAAGTTCTGGCATGACACAACTCTACCTATCAACAGAGTGCCTTCAAGTAGGAACTGTCATTCATGAACTGATGCACACCATTGGTTTCTACCACGAACATAATCGTCCTGACCGTGACCAGTATGTCCGAATCGAATGGGACAACATACCATCAGGTATACTGAATAATTAACAATAATTGTTTTCAAACCATCCTTAGTTACAATGACCCACAGTACATATATGTAGCAACTAACAAAATTTTTACATTATAAAATCGTGAGAGTTCACTTTTAAGTGTTGTGGCCCTCGATTTTGAAAACATTGTGTATTAAATTATCATAATTCTATTCGCAGAAAAGCAGCATAATTTCTACCTGGAGAAAGATGTGAACATGGATATTATGCAAGTGCCATACGATTATACTTCAATAATGCACTACAATGTGTATTCGTTCGCAAAAGACTATACTAAACCTACGATGAGCATCATGAGGAATATGCGATTGCCAATTTTAATTGGCCAACGTTTCAGTCTGAGTGATCTGGATGTACGAAAAGTGAAAATTCTCTACGAATGCGACAATAAACCTTCAGTTGCGGACGCCATCATCTTCCCTACTGATGTACAAGAATACACACCACTTATATTTCGCTTCAAGTGGGATTACAAAGATAATTCTGTTGCAACCAAACGCCAACAACAGGAATGATGGCCATAGTTTGATCAAGCACAAGAAAAGGCTGCTTTATCACCCCTTTCCAATGTGTTTCAAGTACTTTCTTGTACTTGATCAAACTATATAGTGAAGAACTGTGCTGTATCATGTATTCAAGTTTTCCCACCGATGAAAATACCAGTCAAAAGTCCAGTATAGTTACACAAATGGATGTACAGTGCATTATTACCATAATCATCATCATCATTTGACAAATTAGCATTAGTTTACTCCATTTGTGGTAACATGGTGGTGTGTGGAATAGTAGGAGTTCAGTTGTATAGAAATGACATGAAAGGCATTTAATTTGCATTCATTTTGTGAAAATGCAAAAGTTAAGAATTAAATTGTACTGAATGCAGCTTCCAAATTATTGTCACATGCTTCATATTATATTTTAGTATACTTTTTATTTATATTTAATAATTATGTTTTTTGTAGTTGACCAAGTCCGGCCAATTGAAAATAATTTGGTGTCTTAACAATATGAACATTTATTTTTACTTTTTTATCTTTCCATGTCAATTGCCAATTTTATAGTGATTTTTGTGTCGGATTAAAAGTTGAGCAACAGCCGTGTTCAATTTTATATAGTGAAGTTCAAAAACATTGTGTCAGCTCTCTTTTTTATTGTTATAAATATTTCTGATTATAATAAATACTGTTAACATTTGTATACAGTAGACATAATAGAATTTAAGGGTAGTATTCTTTGTGTGCATCGTCATTGTGAATGAGATTGTGGCGCCCTCCGCCGCCATGACGGTAGAAATTGTAATCATCATCATTGTATTCGTATCCATAGTTGCCCGCCATGTTGTTATTAGGTCCATTGTGGAAGATCATGCTGTTCAAGTCAATTTCTTCATATCCGGGAACGTAATCCGGATTGTAATCGTTGAAATCATCATCACATTTTGCCAGTGATAATATAAAAATAGTTGCCATAATCTGTAAAATAGAGGTGGGACCATTGAGATGGGCCAAAAGTTTATCCCCGTTATTATTAGTAGTAGGTACATAGAAAACCTGAAAAACTTACCAAACCCAGTGGAGACATTTTGTAGATTTCAAAGTAAGATGTTCCTCAAATGCACAAAATCAGTCAAGTGGAATAAGTAAGGCAACCGTGAGCTGTATTTATACTCCATATTATATTGCACAAATGAACTAATTAACTTTTCCTCATATAATTTGTTAACTTTTTCCTCATGTGTTATAACTTTCTTTTTCCTCAAAATGGTTTCAGATACACAGAAAGGTAGAAATATTATTAACCTCCTTATTTCATACATAATGGCATTCAACTTCTCTCAAATGTACTAATGTATACAGCAGCGCTCTATGGATTTACTGGCCCTAACACATGCTTGAAAACATTTTTTAGAGACATGACTTCACAAACGAATAAGCAAAGATCAAACAGAATTGAAGCAAACAAATAGTTTTTTCCTTTATTTCACTTGTACAAACAATAATTTTAACACGAATATTGGCTCTTCTCATCAACGCAGTGAGATGTGAAGATATCAGTTGAGCTTTTTTGTCGGAAAAGGGCCAGATATCTTCATTGGATCCATTCCATCAACTCCATACTTCCTATACAGACAAAGTGGCTCCAAGAATCTCCGTTTCAATCATGCATATATAATCCCTATAATGCACAAACAAATACATTCAAATTATTTTCATTGTTCATTGGGTGCAAATTCCAGGTGCCACTAACCTTAGTGGTATGAACCGGCCTTGAATCCATAGTTGGAGTTTTCATAAGGTCCATCAACAGCTACGTGGACGTAGGAGTTACCGTATGGTCCGTAGTAACCGTATTTGTGGGCAGCGTAACCGTAACCTCCGTTTCCACCGTAACCTCCGTGTCCACCGCCGTAACCTCCGTGTCCACCGCCGTAACCTCCATGTCCACCGCCGTAACCTCCATGTCCACCATAACCTGCTCCGTATCCTCCATAACCTCCACGTCCGTATCCACCACCATATCCACCTCCGTAACCACCGTGGCCGTAACCGCCTCCGTAACCACCACCACCGTGACCGTAACCTCCGTAAGAAGGATAGGCACCGGTTGCGGCTACTGCGGTGTCTTCACACATAACCATGCAGGCATTCAGAGCCAATGCGGCTACAACAACCTGGAAGAACATCTTGCATTAATTAATCACGTAGCAAAACATCAATATTCACTGTATCCAACAAATTGCCCCAATGCTATCGTGCTCATGCCTTTAGCGCACTGATTTTTACTCAGCTCACCCATTGCATTTCTAAACAGTGCATTGCTTACCAATTTGGACCATTTCAATTGGAAATCTTAGCTTAATGACTAGTATCTAAACCACGCCTTTAGTGGTTCTGATTGGCTACCATTATCACAGGATGATTTTAAGTGGCATTTAAATAGTGAAATCTTGAATATGGAAGATAATGTTTGAATGACTACACATCAATGAAATAAGTAATGTACTTCATTTAGATTCGTATAATCTTGTAGAATGACAATGTTATGCGATTGAAATATTAATTTTAAAGCAATTGTAAACTTTACTGTCATTTGCGAACAGTTTTCTTGCGGTAACTCTAATATATGTTAAAATGCTAAACTTTCCAGGTAAAAGTCACTGATGTTTCAATATCCTGCTATAGTTAGACATTAAATGAGTACAAAATTATATCCAGTAAAGTAAAAGAAAGTGATTTGAAGTGTTTTGAGACAAGAGCACTGAAGCTTTCGGTGGCACGGTACGCAATTCAGCGAATACTCACAAAGCTTGCGAGAGACATTTTCTTCTCTTTCAATTCCTTTCACTGCTAGATAGGTTCTTAAGAGAACTTGAGTTGAGTGGGTACTGATGCTGTCTGAACATATTTCCAGAGTATTTATACTATTTCTGCTAGCAGTAGAATCCATTGTTGAACGGCAACCTATCGCGGCTTGAGAATTTGGTGGGAATTGGGCAGGGAAGACAACAGGCCACAAAAAATGGATCCTTTCTTTGCATTGCATTGTTGGAACAACATAATCTAATAGTTTCTGGATTCCGACCTTGTTGGTACCGTACAGCACCCGCCCTGGTCCTCGGAGCGGTTCCAGTGAACGGGTCCGCAAGGCACCGCACAAGGGTGGGGTTAGTTTATTCCTGCAAGATTACGTTTTCTTTAAAATTTCCAACTACCCTCAAGCATTTATTATTGTTCACTGGCACCGATTTCACCGACTCATTCTGTACCAACCACCACCAATGTGTGTATATTGTTCGCATAGTGATGAAATCGAGCGAAGCCGAAGCGACCGTGACTACAATTTGGACGGCCATTTTGAATTTGAAGACCATACTTTTCCTTCAGTGTGCTATAAAAAATCTCGCATTCATGTCTGACAAATTAAATAGCAAAAAACATATGGGTCATTGTTAGGTCGATCACTTTCACAGTACATATAGTCAGGTTTAGGTTCTCGGTTAGTTACCGAAACAAGTAACTTTCTAAAAGATTCCAATATTTCTCATATATCCTTCACACACTTCTTTTCACTATTGTGTCTTTGAAAGGTATATGTGCAATATAGAAAACAGTTTATTTTTTGTGTGTGCAACAATAAATGTATGGAAAATGTAGGTTAATAACAAAGTGGAGTAGTATATATGGATGTGTATAGTATCTTATTACAATTAGGGTTCATAATGCACTTCCAAATGATATGTTTCTAGTAATGGTATTATTTCAAACAATAAAACATGTAATATAGGACAATACAATTGACAATTTTTATCTTGCATGGAAACATTATTGCTCTGTAATTTTCTTCCATGCACTTATGGATTGTATACCTATAGTTTTATGCGAAATCAACTGATCAAAATAATATTGGAAATGTAAAACACAAGTATAAAACTTTATAATCTCAATATAATTGGGCATTTCATTAAAAAAATGGACAAATTGTCTTGGACCATATTGTGGAACGATATATTTCACAAGTATGTGTTGCTTATTATCAAATTAAGTAAATGGAAGTCATACCTTGGTTTGTAATAAAACATTTGCTAAAAGTGACGATTTTAATGTTATATGAATAACATTACTGCCCGAAATATAATAATCTTTTGTGAAAATACTGCAGTTTAATTAATTAGCATATCATGAAAATTATGTATTCTGAAATATTATAGGATACCAAAATTGGAATTATGTCTAAACCAACTGTGGTCTAAACTAGGTCTATTGTTTTCCTTGATTGCATCAAGATTGCACAATTTTCTTTTTCCTGTTTCATACGTTTATTCCGAGCAGCCATTATATTTCCCCCTAGGCTATATCAGCATGAAAGAGTCAAGGGTTAAATATATAGTAGGCCGTATACAGCGTACGAAACTATAATTTAAAAAGAAAAATTTAATGTAAAAGTATATTTAGCAGTTGATGTGAGATAAAAAATTGAAGGAGGGGTTGCCATTGTTGTCATTTGATCTCAAATCTACATTACACTTCAAACAAAAGATGGCGGAGGAAGTTTTAAAATAGGTTTTGCACGTTTGGGTGTGGTCTCAACTGCAAAATTCGCACGCAGTGATAGTACACTCATGGTACGGCCACGATTTATTAAATCGGTAACCATCATGCGTGAATTACACCACTCTAGATTATACGAAAAATATTGAAATAAATATAAATTTTATGTTTTACCTTCACCCAGATAAAGTCAGTGGTCAGTCCTGCCTTGGGTCCTGCGTTTCTTTTCCATCGATGAATAACATTCGTCTCGGTCAACTTTCAAAGCTCTAATGGAATTTCCTCGTGTTTAAAATTTACCTACAGCAAGTTCAAAAGTGAAAAGCCAAAGGAGAAACCGGCCGATTGCAAAACCCGATGACGTCATAATAGCAATCACGTGCGTAAAACCTGCATACCAAGGAGTGCATACACTCAAGGCCACAACATAGTGAACATTGAGTAACTCCAATTACAGTTGCCCGGCTAGCTCAGTCGGTAGAGCACGAGACTCTTAATCTCGGGGTCGTGGGTTCGAGCCCCACGTTGGGCGCAAATGTTTTTTTCTTTTAAGTTTCCTCAAATCTTTTTTCCAACTGTATTTCAAACATACTTATTGACCTCGTCCACCATTTACATTATTTACACGGCCAATAAGATTTTACGTCATTCATTTGCTGCCAAATTAAATATCAGAAAAGTTTTTCCTAACGTGATAACAATAAATTGAAATCAATTCAGCATAATGTATGACTACCACTACATACATATGGAAAATGGCGACTGTAAAAGCCCTTTTATTAGCGGTGGCTTTATTTTAGCTATATACCCGCTAAAATAAAGCTCCATCAAATAAAAGGCTTAAATTACAGTATTTGAAGACCACTATTCCAGAACTAGGAAGTGTTGGATTTCCAGATTACCTATCGTATCGCATCTACAACTTAAGGAGGGAATCCTGTAAACCAACAATACAGAAAATAAATTGCACATCACCACAATGATATAATGAGCAAGAAAACTTTTACTTAGCAGCAAACATTTCATGTACATGGGAGAGATTTATTTTTCACAGAGCGATGCCATAACCCACTTGTTCATAGTCCGCAAACAGGACTTCCTTAAATTCAGCGATCAATCCACGTGTATGAAGAAGAAAAAAGGGGAATTGGGATTGGTGGAGGAGGACTTGGGTTCAGTCGGCAACAAAGTATAACGGTACAGGGTTCCAACATTGAGATACGAGCCAGTCAGTGGCCGTCCGTATCCAAGATCGAGGACACGACTCATCTTTAGAAGAGTGCTGCAGGTTGGGATGGACAGTGATATGACAACTTTTTGGTTTGGAAAGGGACAAAATTATATGTCAAGCGGGTAAACAAGAACTAATAAGACCTCCTAAGTCACCACTAGGAAAAAACGCCATTTCCTACGCAACGGCACCGCTTCTTCTGCGGACCAACTACACGCCTCGCCCATTTGACAACAAAAAAATTACATCCAGTTGTTCCACATCTGTAAAATACACAAATTCATTAATTTAGAAAACAATGATAAATTGACCCTACACTGGCCTGATCATTAAATGCTAACCAGGCCAGTATTAGTTCACGGCAATTGAGATGTAACCAATGCTTACCATACTATTCTCCGGTAAATGCTGCAACGCAGTCGTCGGGCCGGGTACTACACCTGGACCAGCGATGACAATCCCAGACGGTTGGCCACCGATCGAATTCGAATTGACCGTGGACATCGAACCTGATGACTGCTGCTGTTGCGTCTGCTGCGGGTGCATGGGCCCCACCATGTTGCCAGGGCCCCCTTCCCCATGCCCGATCTTATTCCAAATCTCATTTATCGACAGGCCGTTGCCCATGGCAGCCGCTGCTGCGGCGGAGTTGTAAATGTGATTCAGAAGTTGCGGTGGCATACCGTTTACAAAAGGAGGGTACGAAGAGTTGATGTTCGTTGGGTGTTGATTGTTGGTCATCATATGCGGCTATGTAGGAAACACGTAAGTATGAGACAATGTTTCAGAACGCAAGACCTTCGTATATTTTCCATTACCTGGAAGGACTGCTCCATGTGCTGGAGGCTATTCTCCAAAGGCCCTAAACTATCCGCAAACTGCCCCAAGTACCTGGAGTGCATTGCAGACATTCCATCGTCTGGTGGCATTTGCGGGCCTTCGGAAGCCATCCCCGATTGGTTGACGGATGCCCAATCAGATCTCATATCTGAAAGCAAATCGGGTGCTTTTTTAATATTTTACGTGCGACTTGAACGGTAGGAGAAAGAAAAGATGGAGGACTCACTCCCGGAGGATGCGAAAGCCCAGATGCTACCCGTGTCCGAAGTGCTGTTGAAAGCGGGGCCCTTGCGGTGGTGAGCTCGCTCCATGCCGATCGGCCTGGGAAGTTTCCGGTCTTCGCTCATCATTTTCATGGTGTGTTCCCCTTGCAGGCCCAACATGGTCATGGGTGACGTTGGGTTGCTCGGATGAGGAGACTGAACTGGTGAGATGTTTGTTATCGGAGACCCACTTTCTTCTAAGTAGATTACAAGTTTAGTTTATTGCGCTTGCACACACATTCGGTTTAGCAACTGTTCTCATATTGCAAAACGCTAGTTTAAATTTCTGGATTTTGAAAACTTGCGTTATGCAAGATCGAGCAGTTACCAATCCATCATCTAACGCAAACCTTTTGACGACGATCCAACATGCGTGCTGCTAGAGGACCTCTGACTCGGGTGGACGGAACCGGGCAGACCTGCGGCGAACGCCGGAAGGTTGACTCCGCCGACGAGCGGCTGCATGTGGCCCGGCCCTCCGTGGTTACCGTGGCCCAACATGGGATGAGAGTGAGACATGTGGCCCTGGCCGTACGAGCCCAAATTGCCCATGAGACCGAGGGCCTCCAAACTTGACGACATCATTCCTGAAGAGCCCGAACCGTGCCTTAGGGAAGCTAATGACGAGTGGTGTTGTGAAAAATCTGTCTGCCCGTGCGGGCCTAAATGCTGAGGAAGTTGCTGCTGCTGCTGTTGTTGGTTAGGGTTAGGGCCAGAATTGGGTGGAAATGGCATCCTGCCAGACGCTTGCGAAGGATGGGTCGCCATGAAGGCCATACCGGAGTTTGGCGTCGCCTGAGGATTGTGGTTCATGCCGAACATGGGTCGGAACGAAGAGGAACCGTTGGCGGAAGCCGTTCCGGCCGACATAGGGCCATGGAGTGCTTCCTTCATCGCGGGGTACCTGCCGAACGGCATCGCGTGCTGCTGCGGGTGAGAATGCATCGCCATGTTGGAAGAAGGTGCCGAGGAAGAATGTGGTGGAGCAGATCGGCTCGAGAAGTCAGGGGCATTGGGATTCAGGTTGCTGAGAACAGACGTCATTGCTTGCTGGGGTTGACCCTGGTTTTGGCCGCTACTTCCAATGCCACCACCGTTTCCAGCGCCAAGGTTCACGTTAGAGGAACCCGCTACCATGGAGTTGACGCTCGTGGACGACCCAAGACCATTGTTGAAATGTGGCCCGGCCACAGAAACGGATGGGAACCGGTGTCCTGCGGAGGAATGATGGGAAGGGTTTGCGAAGCTACCCACTGCCATGTGCATGTTCTGGTGGTGTTGATGGTGGTGTACGTGTTGCTGCTGGTGCTGATGCGATAGGTTCTGTTGGTGCTGCTGCTGGTGCTGCATCTCTATCGCCCGGGCAAGGCTACCTTGGTTCTGACCAGAAATGGGCACCTGCATGGGGCACGGCGGAGGGCCTCCGTGCATCGCCGGAGGGTTTGGCGGCGAGCTCATCGGAGGCATGTTGGGTACCCCGTAGCCTCCCGCAGGGGAGCCGGAGGAACCGTTCGAGCCTTGGACCACTTGATCTCTATCCGCCATGTTCCTTAGACCAGTGTTTGGGCTCTGCAGAAGCGGAGGCGACTCCTTCCTCATGAGGGAACTGTTGAGTGGTGCTATGGGACCAAGCGGAGGAGTACAAGGAGCACTGCTGGGCAATCGGCCTTGGAAATCGCGAGGAGAGGCCGAAGTCGGTGCTGAATTGCTTGTGGAACTGTGCGAAGATGTGCTGCTGACAACGTTACCCCTGTAGCCAACAGCCTTCGACACATCCACTGTTGGAACCGGCTCGCTCTCCAAGGCGGCCATCGCGCTGCTGACCGTGGAAACCGACGAAGAGGACGACGACTTAACGTTGGCTGCTGCAACGCTGGCAAAATTCATGCCCTTGTTGCTGGACTCGGATTCCTTAACCCACGGTTGAACGTTGAACAGGTTATTGAAAGGTGAATACTCCTGAGTGACATTCTGATGCTGCAACTGTTGTTGTTGTTGCTGCTGTTGTTGCATCAACTGCTGACTCTGTGAGAACAGCGACTGTTGTTGTTGCTGCTGCTGCTGTTGTTGTTGCATGTTCGTCTGAACCGATGGTGCACTCATCTGCCTGGCCATCAGAGTTGGATTTGGAACCGATGGTGGTGCGCTGCTCGTTGGCGGCAACTTGTACTGAGTCAGAAAAGCTGTTGGGGAAGGCGCATTGGCTTGCTGAGCGTTTGTGCTTGCAGGAACTGGACCATTTGGTACTGACACTCCTCTTTTAGGAGCCCCAGAGCTCGAGTTCGCTGCAGAAGATGCTTGGCTGATGTTCGGCGCGGACTGCGCAGGCCTGATGCCACCGACTGATCCTGTCCCTGTGCTCTTACCACCACCTGAAATGGCGCAACTATTTATTAAACCTACTCTATGCGTGTTAAGTCAATTGAGTATATAATGTATGTACCTGAAGTCTGTCTGTTCCCTGAACTGCTCCCAGATTGAGTGGTCATTGCTGGAGTCGCAGAAGGCATGCTTTTGTTCTCGATGACCTTTGCTGCAAAAGTGGCCCCTCCACCGATGACCGTTTGGGTCTTTGAAGCCTTCACGGGGGCAGAGATAACCGTTGACTGACCAGGTGCAGCCATCTTCTTGTTGTCGGAAGCAAACAGTTGCCTCACAGCAGAGCTTTTCCCACTGCTTGGCTGCTGCTGGACATTCTTGGTGGGCACGTTTGACGAGCCACCACTTGCCGGCACCGAAGCGACGGCAGCCGCAGCAGTTCTTGTCGTCGTGCTCATCGAGGACACGGGTTGAGACGACGCTTGGCCAGGAGGACCGGAACTTCTCTTGCTACCTGCGGCAGGACCTGGTCCTGGGAACGCGGGCCACACGTGGTTACCGGGAAATGGGCCACTCATAGGTGGTACGGATAGGGCCGGCCTGATGGTGCTGTTCGGCTGCCGAAGCGGGGCTGAGAAAGGTGGGTTTGGCATGTTGAAGGCCGGCGTTGCGGTCATTGTGGTTGATGAAGTGTTCCCAAAAGAAGCCGTGCTGTTCATTGCACTGCTGGACAATGATGGTACTTTACTGACAGATCCTGCAGATGCGGATGACGTTTTAGACTGGGTGCCGCTGGACTGCGATGTCGATGACTATGTAAAAAAAAAAAAAAAAAAAACCCACAAGATGACACTGATGTGTTGGACCATTGCCATATTTCCCATCAGGCTGTCGTTCTACTAACCTTTGTAGACTGTTGGCTGCAATTGCTGCTGCCACCACTCGCCGACGAGGATTTCCCAGTTGCCGATGGCCTGCTCACAGTCCCTTTAGGAAGTATTTCTGCAAGATCACGTTCCGGGTCTTTGACCAAAGACAATATTAGCTGATGTGCCATCCTGGTGGCTTCAGCAGACCCCCTAAAATATTGACCACCTGTTAGAAAACACTGAACAACATTTGCACGAAAATCGCCAACCAGACAGACCTAATGATAACGGTTTTATCCCCCATTCCTTTCTGTTTCTCTATCTCGATGATTGCACCCGAAGCTTCACGGATGGCATTGATGTGACACCCACCACGACCGATCACTCTGCTGATGGCGGTTGCTGATACAAGCACTTTCTTCGATCTGTAAAATAGCACATTTAACATCAAAGAAGCAAAAACACTTCCAGGTACATCTCCGAGCTTGCCCGTACTTTTCACATCGCCGCACGACTTCCTTCCACTCATCTTCTCGCTTTGCACCGCGTTTCGGACTGGCAACTGCAGCCGATGAAGACGTTACACTGGCAGCCAGAATAGCGTTTCCCACTTTGGACCTGCAAACTTCCGCATTTCAGATACTATACTATTGCGCACAACCATGTTTACTACTCACTGTGAAGCTGCAGTTGTCGTAACAGCCGATTCCCCTTTCTTCGCTTTCCCAGTCTTAACCGGAGCAGTAGTTTGAGGAACCACCACGTTAACATCCCCCGTATCCTTCTTCTTGTTACCCGCAGATGCCACAAGCGTAGCTGAGGAATTCTTACTTCTTGCTGGAGTTACAATCTCAGCAGACAAGTTGTCAGGTTTCTTCTTCTCTTTGAAGAGTTCCTTGTACTTTTGTTGTACTGCCCTCGTGGTTCCTTCGCTGGCCTGCTTGCCTTTGTCCTTTCCCTCAGGCTCATGTCGTGTCCGTTTCTCCTTTAGGCTGTACCGTTCCACCGGACAGTCTTCGGAGCTGCTGGTGGATGACGAGTTGTCCGAATCCGAGTCGTCGGAGTCATCGTTCAACTGCCCTCTGTTGTATTTGTCAACGTGGTTCGACATGCCAGATCGATTGTTAGCCAAATGAGATGAATTGCTTGAATTTCCCCTTCCTTTTCCAGCAAACTTGTTGCTTTGATTACTATTCCTGCCAATACCTTTGCTGTCCATGGAAATAACTGCATGCAAAAAACGCGCACATTTAGAAATCTTTAACTGACATTTACATCTATGTAATATACTGTATTAACAACCGTTAGAATGATGTCTGTGTCTATCCTCAGAATTTTTACTCTCATTCTTCCTATTTTCTTCATCCAATATTTTGCGTTCCAGTTTTTCTTTCTTCTTTTTACGTTTTCTCTCTCGCCGCCTCGCAGCAGCTGCCTTTTTACTCTCTTCCCTGGTCTTTTCCATGTCAAGCTCGACTAACAGCAAAGTCGCATTTTTGTTAGCTTCTGCTGCTTGGCGGTCTTTCGCTGCGCGGATTATTTCCAGACATTGGTGGCACTTCTTTAGAAGTTCCTATTTTTTGTTGATAAAACAGAATTTATTGTTAAAAGCGTCGTTATTGACACAGTATATAAAGAAATAAAATATCTCACCTTATCGCTGACAGTAGAAATGAATCTGGTCATCTCCTGATCAGAAGGGAATTGGCTAACATGTTTCACCATCCACTTGACAACTTTGATGTGACCCTTCCGAAAAGCAGCCATAAGGCACGACACCTTTCGATTATCTTGGCTGTCGATATCTGCACCAGCACTCACGAGCAACTGGACAACGTCCATGTGTCCACCTGATGCAACCAACTTTATTAACACAACAGCAGTTTCCCATAAATAGCATTTGATGATCGTGTTCACTTGCCATTTGCGGACAACCACAAAGGAGAGTTCCCTTTCTTATTTTTCACATCAACTTGAGCATTCCTATCAACACCAAAGAAAACATCATTAGATGCTCTTGGATAGTATTAACGGATTGAACTAAATTCACAGAACATTACTTTGACAGGAGAAGCTCCACGAAACGGTAATGTCCCCTGTCGGCAGCAATGGTTAGAGCGGTGTCACGAGACGAGGGCACTGGAGGAGCATTCACGTCTGCACCTTTGTCCAGCAAGACACGGCCAACCTCAACGTGACCTCCGGAAGCGGCTTCCATCAGTGGTGTCAGACCGGTCTGTCATTTAACAACACTCCATTACAATCCATCCCTCGTTTGGAATCAACACTTCACCAACTACCTTGGCTCTGTGTTCAACATTGGCACGCCGATCAACCAGCAAGCTAACTACATCGTGCCTTCCTTGGAAGCAAGCGAGGGTCAAAGCAGTGTTCCGGTTCGTTTCAATCTGTGAATTCCATAAAATAATAAAACTATGTGTTATGAAACTGTTGCATGAATTTGGTTGTACATGTAATCCATATATTTGTTATTGTACCTGGGCATTTATATCACTTCCCATGTCCAACAGCAATTTCACGGCAGCCGTATGGCCATTCATAGCTGCCAGCATCAGAGGCGAGATCCCAAGTTTGCTTCCGGTCCTATACAAGATACAAAACGAAAGCATTATGAAGGTATAGGTACATTAACATGAACAGAAAAATTAATCGATTTTGTACAACAAATGTTCGTTTTTCCATTAATACTACCAATGCTTCTGGTTCAAAAATACCTGGAATTTATTTCTGCCCCATGGGTTAGCAGCAGTTTGATGATGTTCACGTATCCGCTCGACGCTGCCAAACTAAGCGGCGTGTAATCCGAAACGTTGCGGTGTTCCTTGTTGGCATTGCGTGTGAGCAACAGTTCCACCACTTCGTACCGTCCTCCGGAGCACGCCAGAGACAACGGCGTGTCTTTCGTGCGCTCGGACTGCGCTTCGATATCCGCTCCGCTGTTCAAAAGCAGCTCGACCACAGTAACGTGTCCAGCGGTTGCCGCCAAAATCAACGGAGTGAAGCCCTTCTTGTCACGGTGCTCTGCAGAAAAGCAACGTGCAGGTTAACCTCAACTTTCACGCAGCACAATCAAATGCGTTGAAAACGTCAGCATCCACAAGTACCAATTTGAGCTCCTCTGGAAAGCAGCAGTTGTACGAGGTCATCGTGCCCTCCGGCACAAGCCAAAGTGAGTGCGGTGTCATGGTTGCTGTCGGTTTGCGAGTCCACGTCGAGACTTTGGAAATTCTGCAACGTGGGCAGAGCGGACGAGAACGCGGTGTTCGGTGACGTAGACGGCGCGGTAGGTGGAGGATGGGCCAGAAACGGCCGGGAATGAGGCGGTAGGCTCGGGTCTATGTACTGCGTAGCCACATTATTGGTGGGCAAGAAAAGCTGCTGACCAACAGGTTGAGGGACCTTTGGCAAGACCGCCGTCTGTCCACACGTATGCGATGCTGGCACGACTGAAAAATTGAATTTTCATAGCAGATATAACAAGAAATATAATAATCACACACACACATTTGCAATATATAATTTGGCTTCAGACTCATTGACTCATTATCTCGAAAACATAAACCAAAATTCTATCTACAAAAATCTAAATGTGCCACACCTGATGGCAGCTTCAAACGAAGCACATCAGCCACTTTACCTATACATAAACAATATTAATTGAACACAATGCTATTGCAACTTCACTTGAACCGCAATCTCAACAAACCTGTTGTCGTCTGTTGCCGGGTTCCCATCAACGAGCACGTGTTAACGGCAACGCTGTTCACGTGGTTTTTGCACGTGCCGGTAGTTGCGGATGATGTCCCGGAAGGTAGGGTAGTCGCTGTGGCTGATGAACATGTCTTGGTTGCTGCTTTAGTCTTCTGATCCTTTTTATCATGTGAAACCTGCTCAGCAGGTGCCAAAAGTGCCGGTGCTGGGCTGCTTTTGATTGGGTCTGTGCAAGTTACGCCACGGTTGGCGGCAACTTTCTCCGGAATGATATCCTAATAATTGCAACGCATTTATTTACCCTCACACCAAAAACATATTCGTAAAAAAGTAATTCACAACTTCCAGATTAGTAAATTATCTTACCTGTTCAATGTTAATCGCATCCGGTTGCAGAGCAACATCAACCAGAATCCGGTTCAGTTGCTCTAATGCTTCCCCACCAAGCGGTTGTTGGTCATCAGGAGCCGCCAGCTGCAACCGTTCGAGGGCATCGACGGTTACGTCCACATCCTTCGCTGTAAGTTGCTGTTGGTCAAACACTTTCTGCTTGTTTCCCTTCGCGTCCTTCTTGGTAACGGATTTGAGCTTGGCCCGTTCCGCTACCTGCAGGGCTTCAGAACCCGTCGAGCCCAGACTGTCACAAGTGGATGATAAAGCCAACTGGTCCATCGTGCCGTGGTCGCTCCCCGTCAACATCTGCGCGTGCGCGTGATGGTGGTCTTGGCACTGTCGACTTCCCAACATAAGCTGTGCGTGCGCCTTCTCCTGCAGTTCCCTTTCGACCCTTTGCAATTCTTCCAGGATCTTCTGCTTCTCCAGGATCTGCTCTTCCGGGTTGGTGCATTGGTCTGCTTTCTTCACCATGCTATTGATGCACGACTCGAGTCGGTCTCCGGGCCTCTGGTCTTTGTCTTCCACTTCGGGGCCCCCATGTCCCAGCACACCAACACTGTCCGTGTAACCGATCCCTCCTCCTTCGAAGTCATAGTTCAGATCGGGCACAAGATGAGGGGTGTTACGAAACTATTGATCGTGGACATGAAATTAAGAGGTTAAACTTGTCCAGTTAAGTACAAACACTTCGAGCAGCGACTACAGACCTTCTGCAAATCGGCACTCGTTAGAAATCCGCCAGAGTGAAGGACAGACGTTTTGGAGTTGCCCGCGTAGTGCTTTTGATCACCTTGCTTGACGGCAACATGTTGCACATTTTGCGGAAGGGCTTCGTGCATATTCATCGGCGCAGATTGCAAATTAGGAAGATAAGCATGAGGAACTACCAGATTTTGGTCCGACTCGGCAGGGCTCATCACGTGCAACCCATGAGGTGGGACTCTTGGTGCCTGCACAGGATAAATACATATAGAAAACAAAGTCTCTGGCATTGAAATACAAGTAAAACCTCAATAAACCATCACCTTCTAGGACATTTTCCATTTCTAGTTAACATTTCCATAGTCATCACAAACTTCACTATTTTTTTATCTTTCTTTTGACACCATTATAAATTTTGTTTCAAATAAAGAACATCAATAATATGAAATCTTTATCTTTGTGTCAATTTAAACCACCTGTGTTTCTCTCTCCCTAAGACTAAAAGACAGTACTAAATCCAGCTCTCCAAATAGCAACTGCTCATGCCGCAAAAGTATATTGCAACAGTCGTGAATGATAACATACAATGACAATATAAATATATGCTTGGCATTTAACTTTTAAGGCATTTATTGCAGGGAAAGTTGTAACATATCTTCGAAAGTTACATAACCAAGTATAATACGGCAAGTTTGAGAAACAGCTGAAAATTTATATTTGCACCACTGTCACACCACTTTATCTTAAAGACGTTAATCTGTGTATCAAAGCGCTAGGATCAAAATCTTACCATTTTTTAATGCAGTTTCTATACGAGAAGTTGGACAACGCCCAGCCTAGCATACTACATGGTATATATGCAGCATGGTTGCAACGTTACGCAGCGTGTGAATCACAAATCACTAGTATTGAAACATTCCGGCACGCGTCGCTGTGCTCAACGCAGTCCTCAAGTTTTCTTAGAAATTAGTCTTAATAATTGCTTCTTTATGCTTTCGCTTTCAGGCCTCAATTTATTATTTTCCCATATTTATTTAAGTATAGTCGTTGAATAAATAGAAACTTAACTTTGGCGCACCATAGGCGCACTCACGCCATTGCCGACTTAGGAGTCATCGGGTGAAACTTGCTTTTCAGTTAGTCAAAATACTGGGTAGTATATGCGCAGTATATTTGGATTAAGATACATATTGCCACAAAAAATTAAAAGGCTGCACTGTAGCATAATCAGTGTTCCTAAACTCAAAATCAGTCATAGTTGCCAGACGAAAAATAGTCCCTTTTTCCGGAATCTTTGCCTGAAAGGTTCCAGAATGGCTCTTGCATGGAACAAGGAGCGTAGAGATACATATCCAAGGAACAAGGCTCCCCAATCCCGAAACATCTGCCAACTATGACTGATTTTGACTATACCTGCCTCAAGCTTCTCATGTTGCACCTCCCAGATAAAACTGCAATACTTTATTGGTCTCATTCATTTGAATGGGCAGTTTTGTTTGTACTTAACACAAATATATGAATAGCGTAAAATTTCTATGCGATCGTTCAGCTCATGTATTTCACAAACAGATGAAAAACATTCAGGTGATGGTTTATCGAGATTCTGATTTCTAGTCAAGTATGTATAATAACAAAAGGAACCAATAAATACAAACTACTACAATATTTTTACCATATTGTGAGGATAATCCAGCAGCAACTGCACTACATTCGTGTGGCCTCCTTTGGATGCTTCTATCAACATTGTTGAACTATCCTACAATTTGCAGACAAATAAATCACACTTAATTACTTCTCATTTCAGAAAATATACAAATTCCAAATATGTTGTACTTTTAGCTTGTGTGAAGGATTAGAACCATGGGCCAGCAGCAGTTCAACCACAGCCTGATGGCCTCCGGCGCACGCCAGCGACAAAGGTGTGTGGTCGTTGTTCGTCGTCTGCCGGTTGACATCTGCTCCTCGGCTGATGAGAAACTGCACCGTACACAGATGCCCTGCACGAGCCGCCTTCATCAGCGGTGTCCTGCCACCTTCAGACTCATGCTCCTGGGATGTAAGAGGATCGCAAAGACAACAAAACACCATCACTACAGCAACAGTTTCAACGAGCAATCAAAAACGAATATCTAATCCTTCTGTTCTAACCAAATCAGCACCGGCCTGCAACAGCAGATCCGCCACATCGGTATGTCCATTCTCACAGGCGTACGTCAGAGCCGTGTCAGCTGTCTGGGTATGCGCATGCACGTTGGTACCTTTTCATAGACAAAATATCCACGGTAAGCCATCACATAATATGAAATTGACGACTCCAGTTCATACCAGCATCCAGAAGGTAACGGACAAGTGCCCTGTGGCCCTCTTGCGCGGCTTCCATCAGAGGAGTACTCGCACCCATTTCAATATCGGCCCCTGCTTTGATAAGCAAATCCGCCACTTCTAGAAAGCCTCCGCAGCAGGCTAGCGTTAAAGCAGTCTCTTGAGTTTCTTCTGTCTGGGCGTTGATGTCGGCTCCTAATTCAAC
Organism: Glomeris marginata; assembly: GCA_034696005.1. Classification (NCBI taxonomy): domain Eukaryota; kingdom Metazoa; phylum Arthropoda; class Diplopoda; order Glomerida; family Glomeridae; genus Glomeris; species Glomeris marginata. Next base: position 6,201 of record JAQFZQ010000665.1, on the reverse strand, counting down.
AACAAATTTCCAATTACATCCATGAAATACAAGTGCTCATTGCAACTGATGTTACCCTGGCTGAGCAGCAACGCGACCATCTCTTCGTGTCCTTCCCTGGCTGCTTCCATCAGTGGCGTGTAACCTTCATCATTAACCTCTTCAATTTTGGCACCCCTCTCCAGAAGCAGCATCGCCAGCTCAACATGACCACCGCAAGCAGCAAGGGTAAGAGGTGACTCGAAACTGTCTGCCGGCATGTTCACCTGAAACGCAGTCAACCGCAACATAAATACACATTTTAATAAATAATGACAATACACCAGTCGAGTTCAGCTCAAACCTGGGCACCGGAGTTCAACAGAAGCCTCGCCACTTCCACGTGCCCATCCATGGAAGCTTCCATGAGTGCGGTGTGCATCTCATCAGTCTTGTGCTCTTGGTCCGCGCCGGCTTCCAGAAGAAAGCGAACCATCTCCAGGTGCCCTTTGTAGCAGGCCAACGTCAGCGCACTTTCCTTGAACTCGTTCGAGTGGGTGTTAATCCCAGCTCCTTTTTCCAAGAGGATCTTCGCAACACCGACGTGGCCAGCGCTGGCAGCTTCCATCAGAGGGGTGTGGCCGTTTTCGTTATGATCTTCAACGTTGGCTCCCGCCTCCAGAAGCACCAGTACAACATCCTCGTGGCCTCCAGCACATGCGTACATGAGCGGGGTGTTACCTACAAAACGTGGAATTTTTGGTTGAAATACGTAAACCGAATTGTACTAGCATTCCACAATTCTTGTTTATAATAGAGCACCTGATGATGACTGAGCATTTACATCGGCTCCGTGACTAATAAGCAGCCTCACGATTTCTACGTGACCCGTGCTCGCCGCTTCCATCAGCGGCGTACAATCACCTTTCATACCGCGATCTTCTACATTTGCTCTCATTGCTAGAAGAACCTATAAACACCAAAAACAAAAAGAAAATCACAATCTCTCTCTTAAAAGACGCCCTACATTCACGTACACGAATGCACAACTCAAATATAAATCTGCTGAAGGTGATAAAAGCTTTCTTATTAAAATAAAAATATAAACGGTGTCAAAACGTGTTAATTACACACGGTACTTAAATAAAAGAACTCAAAGCATGATTTTGAAATGTCAGCTCGTTTAAATGTTCTCTCCCTTCTGGCAGTCACGAACATCATCATCAAAGATGATGTTCTTGGGCATTTTAAAACTGAATGATATTTTACCTGGGCCAACTCGTAATATCCGGCCTGGCAAGCAAGAGACAGCAAACTTTCTCCTTCTTCTGTGGTCTCGTTTACACTCCTACCCTCATCTAAAAGTTTCTTTACAACTCCAACGTGTCCACCGCTGCATGCTTCAGCCAAAGACCTGCACAAAATATGATCCAAAGCAATTTAATTTATGAAAATCGACGTAGTCAGAATCTAATGTGTAATCATATCACAAGTACCCAATTTCATCAAAACAAAGATATAACTTTCCATGCAGAAGGCCAACAAGCATAAAAATTATCTAGAAATTCCTGGTATGGTGAGTTTTAGAAGTTTCATATCTCAAAATCTATTTTCCTTGTGGGATAAATTTACAAGAAATGTGTATTGCAACTAAGCATGAAGGATACAGGTGTCCAAAACTTATATACAGCTTATTATATGACCAGGTGCCACCAACCAGATAAGATCAACACTAAATGCATCAAAACTGTCTTTCAAATTGGAAAACATTTTGAAGCAAACATAATTGTGCTTTGTTAAGTTAAACTTCACTAACCCTTCCGGTTCAAAGAGCACTGTTCGTGGATAAAAACTTCAACACCTTGTCATTCATACGTAACGGTATTCATATTTCAGGTCTAAATTATATTGTATTATCTGGGAAAAATATTAGACCGTTCAAATGAAACTTAGTCCCATTTTTTAATTGGACGAATTAAAAGATACATAAGTACGTTTGGCCCAATTAATTAAAGCAATACGTAAGGAAGTTGCGCGAACGGTCTAATAACTTTTGCTTTGCACTAAGTTGAATTCACTTGTTACTTCAAATAGATTTGAGAATGTTGCCCACTTATGGATGCCTCCAAACATTTAACCCGCAAACCCAGCGAACAAGTGATCATCTTGCGCTAGCACATGCATGCCGTGACATGTTACTGCACTCAACTTTTTGCACGCCTGCTTAAACCACACCTTTGACAGAAATTCTCAGAATCCGAACTTCATACAGTAAAAACGGCAACAACAAAACACCACTCACACGTCACTCTGTACAAGGTGACTGGCGTGCGCTTTCATCGCGGAGAAAGTAGCGACACACCCCGCAGTGAAATCATCTGTCTTTGCTCCGGGAAAAGCAGCAGCTTTATCCAGAGCACAGCTCACTCTCCTTAGGGCTTCCGAATGTACAAAATGTTTCCCTTCTGCCATAGACAGTTTCCCTGCAAACAACAAAAAGAGAAAGATATTATAAATTACTCAAAACATTCCCATTATATTCTTGCATTCACTGAGTTCCAGTCTCACCTGCGGCTTCCAGGAGGGCTTCTAACTTGGCCTGGGATTCCGGGTCCGCACTCCGGAGGTCCAAACTGTCCGCGCCCTCCGAAGACAATAAAAACTTGGAAGTTTCGATGACTGACTCTTCATCCAGATCTCCTTGATCCATTATGAAAGAATCGACCTGTTCGAAGAAAGGGAGAAAACAAAAAAGCAGAAATGAAATTGTAGGCCAAATCCAAACCGAGAGAGAATCCATTGCATTTCATAATGCACATACGATCACAAATTAGCACGGCAAAAAATATCAGCTAGTCTTGTTGTATTTATTTCCCTCGTTAAGTGCTATGCATGGCCACGTACATGAATGTATGACCTGATTGTCGCCATAGAGCAACCAACACGAATTGGGACCCCGTGACTTGCTCAATTTTACCCGTCCAAAACACTGATATTAATTCGTGAAGTCATCCGCAGTTGGTTTTCCTATGCAGACTAGCACTAATGACTAAATTGTCATTTTTATTAGTGCCTCCACCTTTATGCAAACCCAATTCAAAAGATAAATACAGAGCTACACCTTGCGTTAAACCCATTCTTCGGTGTAGTCTGGCAAAGACAGGAAAATATGTCAACAACCATCGGATCAAACATGAAAATATCATTTGCACAGCACGTAACACCGTTTTTAAGGATTTCCAACACATAATACCACCACATTATGATGACATGCAATTGAAAACCTTCACCGCGCAAACTTGTCGTTGCACTAAATCAGACAACATTCCTTTTCGGTCTTATTGAGCTTAAAATACCAACTGAAATAGCTAATATTTCCAAGAAAGCAACAATATTATTTCACACTTGAGATAAAACAGGTATTTAAACCAACATAAAAATTAATAACCCTTTAACACTTTCTACAATAATGAAGGACACAATCATTTCAGAAGCGAGAGAACAATAGCAACAAAATTTTCCAGAAAGGTCTTTCTGCCTTTTCATATTACACTTTTGTATAAGAAATGAGCAACAAAATGTAAAAACATAGATGCTTTTACAAACAACATTACATGCCATACTTGAACATTAAAGATTTCTGTATTCTATCTTCAACACAATGCTATTTTTCCACATCTTCAGCATTCAATGCAAAAACAATGTTCATCCACTTTGAGAGGACAGCAAATTGTACAAGAATGTAATGCACCAAATTATACATTATTTTCTTGATACCAATCAAGCTGATAATGATCCAGATATTGTTGATTAGATGTAACTCATCTTTACATGATTGCTACCAACAACTTGTGTAACTTCACTTAAAACATAACTTGCAATATACAGGTTCTAATTTATTTACAAATACTTAACAAAAATCCCAACAAATGGACAATGAAATTTATTAGAATGACATGTCTCGGCATAAACATGCAAACATTACTGACATTCTGAAAGTCGTACAGAAAATATTTTAATGCCTGGTTGGTTCCACATGATGTTTTATGAATCTATTATGCTTTTCCTTTGTTATACAATCTTGCATTTGACTTTGCCAGTAGTATTTAAACGCATGCACCGAAACATGTAATTTACAAAATATTCATGTCCATGTGTCGCGCGATAGCTCGCGTAGCGGATACAGTCCTTCGTAATGTGCTCCTGCAAATTGAGTAATGGAAATTCATTTTGGCATTTTCCCCTTAAAATGAACATGAACACATGAGTATACATGTATAATAACTGCACCATGTAAAAAATCCCAAGTGCTTTTTCAGCTCACAATCCACTTCTCTTTGCTTGACACCTTCCAAGTTCTGCGTGCAGTTTCTCGCGCAACAGTTTAATTACGAACATCAACAATCAAGCATTGGAAGTGCAGCAATCCAGAAACAATTCATATTTAATTAAAATTCCACGCAAGGTGAACATTTTCTGCTACAACTGTCAGCATCATCTTGAACCTACGTAATTCCTGCAAACTTCGAAGCCGCCGTGAGGGTTGATGATCCCATCAAACTTCCTCAGGCTTTTAATTTTTCTACGTGTAATCACGATATAAAATTCATGCATAGTGCACCAAGTTAACACAAACACACACACAGGTCATATCCCAGCATATTGTAAGGTCACTTACACGTAGTCACCTCCACTACTTCTAGCATGCATCTTATAACATCAAATTAAATCGTTTTTCATTTTTCATCCGGTGTGCTGTTTAAGCTACATTGTGAAATGAATACATATAACACACAACACAAAGAAAATTCAGTTATTAAAAAAATTCAATAGCACAGTATAATAAATTGCATACATTACACACACACATAAATTCTCCAAAATTCTCAGGGTAGTGAATGAAAATGTCTGCAGAGTTCACTTATTGTACCTCAAGCTGAAACCTTACCATATAAAAATGTTGTCATCTATAAATGAACAAAACATACAAATTTATCCATTTGAAAACAAACACAAATATAAATTAGCAAGGTTTTACTGAATATACATGACTTGCAGTCCATTCTTTTATGTATACATTCTACATAGTAGACATTCAGCAACTGTAATTTTGTTTGTATCATGCAAGTAACATCTACAAGTGGCTTCAATTGTGTCTCTCCATTATTCATTTTTTTGCCATATTTTTCTTTAATGAACAAAAACCACACTGTTGCTTGAACACAATCCACGTTCAGGTCTGGTTCAGGTCACATAAATTCCCATATTATTCAAACTAAACATAGAAGCTATAAGTGTACCAACTTAAAAGTATATATTGATACACGAAGTTCACGCTGCTTTTTTTGGCACACTGCTGCAAAAAAATCCTTAAAATAGCTAGTTTTTCTTTTGCTGCATCCGCAATATACAAACCAAACATTATTTTACAATCATGACAGATCTTACTTTACTAATGCTTTGCATGGCAACTACTATAAGAGACGTTCTTGCAGACAGCATTTGAATTTCTTATTGCATTTTCAAGGGAAAATATCACTGATATAATGGGGGGAAATAATATGTTTTAATTATTACACTTAACCTTGACGAGTCTTCATGTTGATAGCAAAAACGTTGTCAATATTTTCGGACATGACGACACCAAAGTATTGTGCTAAAGTTTTTTGCATAATAAAATTTCCAATTTAATTCAATTGCCATTTTAATAAATAGGTCTAAGGCAAAGCAAAGTCAAGGGAAAATCAGGATGTTCAAAATGTCAGGCAATTGTAAACACAAATCGTAAAATACTAAATCTTATTTTAAATAATAATTAGATACTAAAACCAACTGTGGTGTTGAAACACTTTAAACCCATGCAATATTCACTAAATTATTAGGTACTGCACATGCTTTTATTCATGAAATATGTGCTTTTAAACAGTGATTTGAATGAAAAATTTCCATGTAATTATTATGAACTCTGCTTGAAATCCTAAACTGCATGACGAAAAAACAATAATGCAACATTCACAATTGAATATGTACCATGCCAGTTTTAAAACATAGCAAACTAATAACATGGTAGATGCGTTCAACAACGAACAGAAGAAATTGCCGTGCAACTAAGTCACGCAATAAAATCTTGTATTGCAACATTTGTGCGCAATCTGAGCTTTTTTAGGCCTAAAGGTGCGTTTCCACGTGCGAGTAATCGCCAAAATCGCCCGCTTTCCATGATGATCGCATACCCATGCGTTC
>JAQFZQ010000664.1:0-28526 GCA_034696005.1 Glomeris marginata | reverse complement strand
ACCGGTTTCCAATGTAAGCAAACCGGTTTGTTTTGAATAGAAGCCCGGGCTTCAGTAAGAAAATTTACGGTATGTTTAGAATTAATAAAAGTATAAAATTATTAAGTACTTATACTGAAATTTTCAAGTTAACACAATCATGAAGTATTAAAATTACTTCGAAGAACAAAATCCTGAAATATTAAAATTACTTCGAAGAACAAAATCCTGAAATATTAAAATTACTTCGAAGAACAAAATACTAATGAAATATTAAAATTACTTCGAAGAACAAAATACTAATGAAATATTAAAATAATTTCAAATAACAAAATACTAATGAAATATTAAAATTACTTCAAAGAACAAGATCATAAAATATTAAAATTACTACAAAGGACAAAATAATGAAATATTAAAATTATTACAGAGTACAAAATCATGAAATATTAAAATTATTACAGAGTACAAAATCATGAAATATTTAAATAAGAACAAAATCATTAATATTAAATTTATTTTAAGTATACAAACTTTTGTTATTTTTGAAACATAAGGGCAAATAAAAAAGTGCAAAGTGAATTTCGGAAATTTCTGAAAGAAAATCTAAAATTTGAGGAAAACATTGAAGTGAAATAATTAACAACATTAACCCTACCTTTGTTCAATTTGCAGACAGGCCCTTTGAAATTCCAGTCTATAAATCATTATGAAATGCGTACATAATGTACATTTTATTGTCGCAAAGTTGTGACATATATATGTATATACTGCAGCATGGAAACATTTTTGTCTTTCTTTCATTTCTGTATAGAACACACATTGTTCTAAAACTCATCACACACCACGTTTATATACATGTATTACAGTGAAGCAGGTGTACCATATATTACAGATTGTGATTTCACATTTAAATTTCCACCAACGAGTAACATGGGTTATTATCATACTGTGTAGCAAGTAAGTAAGTAAGTAAGTAAGTAATTAAGTAAGTAAGTATGTAACTGGACAATATGGACAATGGACGCAATTTGCCTGATTGCTCATGCCGCATGTTATCATCGAAAACCGCTTTTCCAACATATTGACATACTCTATAAAAAACATCTCGCTATTCCCAATAACTTTCTTTAAACCACCAATTATATTATACATTACATATGTACACCTCTCTTTAAACGTAATTAACCTTCTAAATTAGTGCTACAATGATACAGCAGGCCCCTTTCGTAGAATTTAAAATTCACGGGCATCCTACGCGAGTTTTTGCCCGTTAGGTGGCGCTGCTCTCAACGCAGTCCCCTATTGCAATATGCATCAGATGCAATTGTATCTTGAAGGAGAAGTGTCACATTTTTCAAAGGTGTCCCAAAATCAACATTTGTAGATGAAAAACATATCAATAGAACTGTTGGCGAAGTCAGATTTGTTGTTTGAATAACAAGAATGAAGTGATTGGCCATATTCAATAGTTAAGCCCCGCCCATAACCGCACTGTTGCGCTGTATGATGTGCCATAAGTTACAATAATGCAAATGTTGTCCAGTGCCACCTGTTGTTCAAACGTTTAACTATATACAAGCACCACTGCTTTCTATTGGCTCCACCATATGAAGTACCAAACGACCAATGGGAGAATAGTTGGTCCTTTAGAAGCTGTTTTTTCAAAAACAAATTACTCAAAATCCCTGAATACAAAAAAATTTCAATAATTACAGGGATATTCTACATCACCCAGTAAACATGGAATACCTTTCGATTTTGAAATTAAAAATCTGAAAAAATGCCCTGACACTTCCCCTTTAATTTATAGCCTAATATTACATAACTGCAACATATCCGCTATCTAACATACGGAAATAATTACAATGCTACTTTAATTTGTATATATAAATACATTATTAGTAATTTTTATCTAATATTTCAATTTGAATTATTTTGTTAGAATATTTAATTAGATACTTAATTAAAGGGCGTACTGTATCAGACGGAATTGCAATATAGCTGAAGATGATAGCAGCTGGGTGAGCAGTTTATGTACATTATTATCATTAAATGTATGAAATAAACCATAATGATGATTAAATTATATATACAGTAGTACATATAATATATTGGTTTTGTTGAGCTGTAAAATTCCCCATTTCGTTGTTGTACATATTGTGCCAATTTTAAATCCCAGAATTAATTCTGAACATTGTCCAAAATTAAAATCTCTTTCCTGAATATCAGGAAAGATTTTAAATTCCCCGCTTTATATCAATATATTGCTTTGCCAGGTATGGTAAAAGAGTCGCCATCTATCGGCCAAACGACGCACCAAAAATAAATATCGAACCACCCCAAAAAAATAAATAAATAAATTGAGAAAATCGATTTAATAAATGATACTGTACTGAAAAATGATATAATTTAATATGGACGTCGTTTTTAGTGATACACTTGACGCAAATGATGGATCTTAAATTAAAACAAATCAAATTTACGTTTTGGACTTAAAAGTTAATTAACTTGTGATTATAGAAGGATTAATAACTGATTTGAGGAGCTTTTGCTAAATCCTATGCAAATTGCCTGCTTAAAAGCGGTTAATTATGACACTAATAACCGTTATTATGTACGAAAATAGCAGAACATTGTGTAATGATATGCAATAATTAGCTCCCTATCTTCATCAGCATCATGCATAATTAATCTACTTAACTTTTTCAAATTACATTTTTTCAAATTCCTTTCATTTATTACCATGTTAATTAAATCTTTTGGGATATTATTAATAAAAACTATTTTTATCTTTAAACATTCCTAACTTTTAACAGGTTCTGTATGAACATTTCAAATACAATTAGCTTTATGGGAAATTCTTTTACCAAGGAAACTTAATTTGGGTGATAAGTGATTTTTTTTAGTGGAAATAGCAATTTGCAACAATGAAAATGAAGCAATTCAGATTTGGGGGAAAAAAATGGAAAATTGTTGCATGGATGCCAATGAAGATTAATCCATATAAAACACAAAAGCCCCAACAACAAAAGCCCTTAATTTCCAGCATGCAGTGCCCATGCATTGAATATTTCACATTATTATTATTTAAATATTATAGTCACATACTAATCAATACAGAATTTCTATTCATGCAAATATGTAATCAAATTAAAAGTAAACTGATAAAAAGTTACTTCGTTATAGTTATTGGTTACATCAAATACAGTTAAACCTGTTTTTCAAAAATAACTTTAACGGGTGGTCAACATATCTAAAAATTCACTGAAAATTAATAAATGTAGGGGCATTCTACTATGTACTAGTATGTAATATGTACACACAGTCTATCGCAAGTTTCCCGGCTCTAGTTCTCAGAAGTGTCGTGTGGTGGCGCACGCACTGGTTGCTGCGCTTCGTTATACTATGATCAAGCACAAGAATCGACTAAAACGGGTGGTTGGGGTGGGTTATTGGGGTGGTGAAAGTGCCCTTCTTCTATAGCAGAGCGTGCATGTATCACATGACTGTAATGCGGTCGACTTCCTCGTTGCTTCTAATGAAACGCAGTATAGCACCGCAATGGCGACCGCAGCAGTACTAAAAGCAATGCTAAAAGGCATGCTCCGACCACAGAGCCACCACACGGAAAAACCCATGAAACACGCCAGGAAACTTGCGGATACATTGTTTTTTACAAAATTGCAATATTTCTGGATTTTTTATCGAAACTAGTATAATCATAAAAGTATACAGTACTTAATATTGTACAGTGAATTTAAAGTATGTATTGTTATACTAATTTTAAGCTTAAAAGTATATTACACTACAAAAAAGGAAACAATTAATAAACACAAGGCTACTTAAAGGTGAACTGACACGGTAATAAGTATTCAACAGCGATAGGCGCAATTGGCTGGATCGCTATTTCACCACAGGACATTATGCCACCAGCGCCATGACATTGCACTTCTGTGACACCATGGCATCACATTTCTTAACTAGTCGTAACATTTTTTTTAACTAATTTTGACAAAACTTTTGTTCGCGCCAATCGTGTTATTTCGATTATATCCATGGATAGTAAACTTTTCAGGGTATGCTCCAAAACCATGTCAGTTCACCTTTAACAGTGTTACATTATTAAACATCAATTTTAAAGAACCATAGCACTGTAGCGTGCTATAAAATGCGGTCAACAAGTAAGGGTGGTCAACTTGACAGGTTTCACTGTATTTGAAATAACTAATGTATAATAAATATAAAGATAAATGAATATTTGGTTAATCTGAATGGTTTCTAATAATATAAATATTTTTTTAAATTATGGAATTGGAAATAAAGAACATTTCTCCCAATTTCTGCACAATATTTACACGGATATGGAAACTAGGCTAATTCAAAAATGCTTATGTAGTATATTATAATATATATGTATGAGTTATATAGTACTGTATATATCACAAACATGATAGTAGAAGCGTTTAATATCCCCTGGTATCCAGAGTATTTTCCTTAAATCTGGAAGTTAATTCACAACGACCGTACACCCCAGAATCGACATTAAAAATTCACAATAACAATATTCACAATATTAGCAAATTAAAATACAAATAAATGAGTTCATTATAATTTAAAATCACTGCAATTTAAATGCGTCAATATTAAGTGTATAAAGTGTATCACAAAAACGACGTTGGCGACTTGTAACTTATTTTACCTTCACAATATAGAAATATCAAGAAAAATAAAACATTTTTCACTTTAAATTGTAAATTATAAATTGGGAATTATAAATTGGAATTATGAGTTGTGAGCAAAGTTACATGGAAATGTTTAACATGGAATATCGATATTTCAAAAAATTTGTAAAATTAGTTAAATTAGTAAACTTAGTCCAAGTTGAGCTGGTGGAAAAAGTTCAATAAACCCATTCCAGGACAAGTTTGGCATTGCAAATTTGACAATACAGCAAAAAAGAAATAATGCACAGTGTCTATAAATTGCAATAAATGTGCATGGACCTTGAACAACATTACAATGTGCTTTTCAATAATGATCAATTTAAGATGATGATCAAAATGATGATGATGACAGGAAAGGAAACATTATCGAAATCCCTGCAGCTTATTATTACCGTTTCATTTTTACATTAACTATATTCTGTTTCAAAGTGAAGCAATAAAAAGCTCTCATTTACCATCTAGAAATGCGCATTAATTATAAGCCTAACTTTTGCTTTGCGCACTTTGCGGTACGCACAGCACCATTGCATTACAGATTAGAAATATGTTGGGAAGAGGACATGTAGTAGCAGTAACAATTTTAGAACTATTGATTAAATTTGGAGAAGAAAATCAATAAATGCCATTAGACAAGGCGAAACAGTGTTCGTGCCCAGGGTGGTCTCGAGTACCAATGTACCCGATAGCATAAGTTCAATGGCATTCATCTAATGCTTAAAGTGACAGTTTACCAGTTTACCAACAATAATGCAATATAGTATAGGTACATATTATATTCCTCTACCACTTTGAAATTTTAGAAATGTAGCATTTTACTCGCAAAGATGTATAATGTAGATATACTCATTCGCAACTGGAGAATGTACTAATTTCCTATTGGTTGGACATCAAATTGCAATACAATGCAATATGTCAGGCAACAACAGGCCTCTGGGGTTACTACACTGAATTTATAACAAAAAATTTTTCTATACTGGAAACACATTCAAGGTTGCACTACGCGTAGAGGTGAAATGGGGAAGATAAGACATTTGGCCAATGAGGAAGAGGTTACAACGTGTGTGGGCGTGGCTATCAGTGACCGTGAATGGCCAACTGCATCACAACTTCCTCTTCATTGGTCATTAGCTTCGTCAGGACCACCATTCACCTCGTCACATAGTGCAACTTTGAGTGTGATTTCAGTATAGATTTTTTAACACTTTCATATACTAACAGCATAAAATTCATTTAATTTGTTCTTGTACGTTAAATGCAACAATTGTTTCTGTAAGGTTTACGTTTTTACCAGTGAAATCACCCTGCAGAACACCTGGTACTTGCGTGACAGTTATCGCGCAGCAAATCGAGATTTTGCTGCAAAGTTGGAGTGAAATAGACTAAAGTTAAGTCTTTCTCACCAGCCAATGGTAAAACAGTGCATTCTCCAGTTATGGAAAAAGGGTTTATGCCACCTAATGAAATGTTGAGTTGTATTCGCGTTTCGTTAACGGGTAAACTGGTCCTTTAAGCAGTTGTTACAAGTTAAATGTTTAGAGCATTCCCAGGGAAATGAATAGGTATTAGATGTTAAGTTTGATGCTGCAGGTCCTTGGCAGCAAGGACTATATTATACCTGAAGACACGAGGACCAGCACGTGGGGGAGCCGGTGACGCTGTCGGCGCAGCCTCAGATGGAAGTCAGGCTGTCCTGTTCGCTCTCCACGCAGGCCTTGTTGTAGCCGGTGGACATTGTGAGCGGTGCAAGGGACCTGTCGGCCATTTTCATTTGCTCGGAGGACCCACCTGCGAGACAGAAAGGAAAAGTGCCTGCAGCCCATCAACAGCCAGAAAGCCCCTTTTAAAGAAGGGCAACGCTTTCCATGTCGCTGACGTGTGCCTTGTCTTCTGGTCGGCCACTCGGAGTAGACACTTGGGCCACCTTTACCTGCTGCAAGGTTGCACCTAATATGCAGCAGCAAAGAAAAGCAAAGCAAGCATAGTGTCTCTTTCGGTCGCCAATGACCATCGCGGACTGCGCGATGCACTACGAAGATTGTTCAACGTCTACGTGAACTTTTCTCGCGCGTAGACTATGAACAGATTTTCAAGCAGCATTGTTCCTTAATTGCATCTAAACTGTGTTTCTCTAAGGCAATTGAATAGATGTGGCCTTTCTTAGGACCTGACATTTATCGAGGAACTGAACCTCTCCACAAATAGAATAGTCAGAGTTTCAACCGGTGGGAAATCTTGCAAAGTCAGCTTATTGAGTTGTATCCCTTAAATATTTATCATCTTGACATCTTGATCTTTAAGAAAGTCCACAACCAATGGGAAGCAAGAGAAAATTCAATTGCCTTAGTGAAACGCAGGTTCTGCAAAATGAAACTGCGTACGGGTAATGGCGGAACAAAATTTTTGGTGGCTTTCGTAAATTAGAGGCCAATTACCAGTGGCACAGATCTTGGTGGTAGTAGCAAATAATCAAGTGAGAACTCTGAGGACCGAAGTGGAGAAGGGTTCCATGTGAGCAGCAGTTAAACAGGAAAACAATAATCAGGCAACAACTGGAGAATGATCAGTTAGGTGGAAGTGACGTCAGAGGAGTTATTGGCAGCTGCAATGTATCACATTGAAACACTGAGCCTTAAGGCATGACAGTTGAAATCCAGAATTAAATACTCAAATTCGTAAGATTCATCGATTGCACATCATGCTCATATTAAAATATGGTGAACTTCATGAAAGAAGAACAACCGTGTTGAATCCAACAACATCAATCACGTGTTTACCCCCAATGCCAGTTCCCATTTAATTTTAAGTTGTCTTTTTTATGAAAAGAACACACAAGATAACTTATTAAAGGAGTTTCTGACACAAAGTCACGTTGATCCTTAAAAAACTATAGTAAAAACGTGGTCAAAGTTGCACTACTGGGGTTAGTTAAATAGGGAATTCAAGTTGTTTGACCAATGTGGGAGGAGCAATGACTTGTGTGGGCGTGGCTAGTAGTTACCAGGAATGCACAACAGCATCATAGCTACTCCCTCATTGGTCATTAGCCTCGTCAGGACTCCCATTCACCTCCCCACATGGTGCAACCTTGACTGCGGTTTCAGTATAGGTTATTTTTTAAAGATGTTCCCAGCAAAGGGAGTCCTGTTGTTGCCTGATTATTTCACTATACATTGTATCACATGTCATAGGCTATTGTACTGCCATCTGTTGACACGTTACCAGGGGTTTGAAAACACAATGGCCTTATATTTCTTTTTGAAGTATATGGCAATATTTGCTATCCATTATTGACCTCTTTGGATGAAAGATGAAAATGGAAATATCGATCAGGGCTGCATATATAATTCAATACCCAAGATGCAACGTGGGCTTCACTTTCAGACAGTTTGAAAGCGTATGAGCGAGAAACATAATATAGTATTCAGGTACTGCTTGCATTAAAGGCAGCATACTGACAGCAAAGTGAACACTAGCAAGCCTATCATTTAGCAATTAACAGGTCAGGTAAGGAGCTCTGAAAAATCATTCAGGATAAACGACACATTTGTTTCTTGGAATTCTCATTTCATGACACTTACAAAACAAGAATGGAAGCAATAAACCATAATTAAAGTTGGTAAAGTACTTGAAGTACATTAATACAAGTATACTGTAATGATAATGAAGGAATTAGATATAATGGTGAGTAGATACAGAAGTCCCAAGCCAATATAAAAATCATACATTAAACAACCTCGACTTCGCGCGGCTAAATTTCCGTGGTAAATTAATTTTAGACCTTTAACTGTGACTTTATTTTCGCGGTATAGCAGCATTATTACTAAATTAAATAAGTAGTACTATAGCTTATGGAATTTTCGCGGTGCATAAATTTGTGGAAAATTGAAGTTGCGCGAATATCGCGCAAATAAAGCCACCACGAAATTAACCACTTTAAAAGTATATAATTTTGTAATATTATCTGTATGAAACCAACAAAATTTAAAGGAAAAACATTTTAAAGTGAAACAATTAAAAGAATGTCCAAGTTATTAATAGATTCATTCACCCAAGAACACTGTTAGACGCGAGCTCGCGAAAGCTCGCGGCAGGTTAACATTTCCTAAGATTAAAAGTAATACTATTGGATGGATTTCAATATAGTAAAGGACACTATTAAACCATAACTATACCAACCCATCTTTAGGAAAATTGATTCGTCAAAGGAGGTTGCTTAAAGTGTTCATTACTTCCAATAGGCAAGATATGCCTTTGGGCCCTTGTACGAGGCAAGTCAATGAAGAGGAAGGACATGCTAACTGCACAATTATGCCTGTATCTGAACAACATGATAAGGACAACATCAAATAATGCCCAAAGGCAGTTGGAAGATAAAGAAAGCCAATGGACTATTGGATTAGAGTGCATTGGCTCTTCGTAGAATCAACATATTGGCCAAAAAATCAATCCGCAAAGGAACATCTTAATTAAGCAACCTCATTTGAAGGTAGGTAATCTAACCAGGGCTTACTATTTCAATATGGGATTATAATTGAATAGGGAATAGCATGAAATAGAATACAGAATTAAAATCAGAAAGTTTTCCGCGTGGAGCGAAAGGGTTTCCTCTGCTAACTTAGCAACACCATTGATTACATAACTAGGAATAATAACTTCATTAATAACTGTTAATTGCAAAGAAGTTGTAACAGTATTGCTACATTCATTTCTTTCATAAATGAATATATAAACAAGATCCTACAACAAATGTGTAATTTACCCATTATTGGAACAATTCATTTTCCAGACTATGGATGGATTTAACTTTTGAGATAAACTGGACTTCAATTCAGTAAAGTCAACCTTAAAATTGCAGCAAACCCTGTACTGAAATTATAGTTTGGGATTTTGGAAGACAGAAGCCGAAGCGTTTTCACTGAACTACATTTCTCAGCGAATGGCACTGAAGGAAATTGCCTAGGACCAATCAGAATTGCTGCAACCTCGAGCTTGGACAGAGTATATGGAACCCTATACAGGGAAATACCACTTTAAAGATAGATACTATATTGTGAGAAATTGAAATAGTGGCCCACAATGTTTGTTTAGTTGTTCCGCGACAAAATTATCGCGTGTCGCTCGGTTGTTTCTCGTTATAACCGCGGTTACAACATGAATTTAGGTTCCACTAATTCAATTCGCACAATGTAGTATATATTTAGTGGGTTCAGGTTTGTTCCAATAGGGAGAAAGGTTAGAGCAGTGTAGCACATAAATGCTTACCATGGTTCGCCGAAGTGCCACACGTGGTGCTGCTTGTCGCTGCCTTCTTGTACGTAGCCGAATTCATAGTCAATTTTCGGACATTTTTGTCAGGATGGAAGACGATGATGTAGATTTTGGGAGAGTAGAGACACACTAATGCCACAGATGCACTCAAACTGACTGACACGCACAAAGTCGTGACTTGAATCTGGAAATAAATACAATTCAGGAGGGATTTTAGTACCTAGTGTTGCTGCAACACAAATTTTCGCAAAATGGCGTCATGCAATGGCACAAATCTATAGGAAATTCAATGGCACATTTACTGTTTTATGATCTCTTACTCGGTGGAAGTAATCAAAGTGTAACATATACAGTAATTCCATTTCAAAATGGCCGCCACACAACAGACAAAGGAAGTACCTAAGTGCTTATATGCCATTCATTTTTATCCCAGCTGTCTCTTTACAAATATAATCCAATTGCAACTGTCAAAACATGGATATGATACTCATTCATTCAAAGCATTTCCTCTTTTAATATTAACCATGCAGCAACTCCACAATAATTATTGATTGGATGAAAGAAGAAATGCAAATGAAATTTTGAAGTATGCCATTAAAATCCCATTTTTTGAATCTGAACATAATTGCATTAATTTGGACATTGCATCTATAAATATAACATTAACTGCAAATTCTTGTTATTTTAATATTTTATAAACTGTACATTCAACTATAATTGAAATTTAATCAAATTAAATTTAATTTAATTTGTAAAGTTATATTTAATGTACATACTACATAAACTTCTCCATATCACAGTTATAAAAACCAAAAATGAACAATTTTAATAAAGTCTAAAGCAAATGGAGTAAAAAAAGACCTTAGACTTAAAATATTCTAAGAAAATGTGACATTTGTAAACATGAAGCTTTCACTGCGCATGCCCATGAAACAAATAGGCCATAAAATGGAAATTGCATTGTAGCACCTCCCACATTTCATCTAACAAAACGACCCAGTTGAATTTTCAATAACACTGGCTTTATACACACACTGTAAGAGCACAACATTCTCAGGTGGGCCTAAAGTAACGCCCCGTTGTTTAACATCGGAATTTCATTTTCCTTTGAATGAAAACTTAAATATGCAGAAAATTTAATCCACAAAGAAATTAATGTTATCAATTTGCTCCAGTGGGTTGAACAAGAGCTTAATTTAAAAGAAATAAAGTTTCAAGTTCTTGGAAAAAGTAGATCCAATATGGCGCCCAACACTGTAATGCAAATTCCCCTTATTCAATTACAAAGATGAATAAAATATAGAGTATATATTGTAGCTAAGCAAGAAAGCCTGTGCAGGAATAAAGCAAAGAATCCTTCAACAAAAGGTGCATCTTAAGAGGACAAAGGCAGAAGCAGGGTGGCTGTAATTTCCATGCATGCCTTTCGCAGATTGCTTTCCTTCCAATAATGTATCACCAAGGTATCACACAGCAGCCCCATGACCTTAAATTTAGATATTGCGTTAAACTGGAAATATGGTTTTATGGTGATGCAGCCAGAGGAAGTCAACTATATGCACAACGTGCCACAGCTGAACCACATTTTCTTAACGTCCAATCGATGACTCCGAGTCACGACATCTACCAGACGCGGCGCGCAAGGCCCCTAAAAATTTGCCCATGAAAAATAATTCCCTCTCCATATGTTGCTGACAATTATTAATATATACAAAATATCCAAGTTATTTACTTAGGTCAGACCAGAGTTCAAATTAACATTTCATCGCTGCGGATTACGAGATTGCGGGACAAGTCGTAATAACGCTTTGCGGTAAGAGGTCCTTAAAGAGCTGTTGGACTTGTACAATGTAATACAAACAGGGTGATTCAGGATCCATGTAACAAACTTAAAAGGATGATAGGACAAATTAAAAGGATCCCTTTTATTATGCAACCCAGATTTCAGCGAAAAGTCATAAGTTCCCCAATGCGCGAAAGGTACCGCGTTGAAAGCGCTGCGTAAGTACATTACAAAGCTGTTGACACCTGGGAGGAACTGATTATCAATTTAGTATTTCACCAGATCAGGAAACAACCAGGCATTACATTTCGGAATACTACATATAAGGATGTCAATGGTGCGCAGATTCCAAGTTTCCAACCGAGTCTGCGGCACACTCTTTGAACATTTGTTGTATTATTATATACAGTTTGTAACATGGGTCCTGAATCAGGCTCTTGGCCCAACTAGAGGAGTGCTCCTTCATGACAGGACTAAGAACTGTTATACTCCTTTAGAATTAAAAAATGAAGTTTAACACCCTCAACTGTACCCGCTTCCATTAACCTCACTCGACAACCGCTCCGAGAGAAGTGTTACCACATCAAGGCATGGACACTGGATATACATACTGTAGTACTTTACATCATTAATGAAAGAGAATGGTTAGGAGAAGCGGCCATAGTTATCGTAAGAGCCCCACCTACATTTTCCCTACACCAGTGGCCATAGCTATGCGCCCCATTGGTCGCTCCCAGCCATATAGTTTCGACATTGAAGGAAATTAAGTGGGGAAAGAAACCATTGTTAACTCAATGCATTTGATACTTTGTTAATTAGCAGGGAGAATAGATAGTGTGATGTTTGTACGTGTGGGTGAGTGGGTGCTTCCGTACCTTGAAAAGCAGGCAGCACGGTTAAGAGGAAATTTGACGTGAAACGTGTATGCGCACCTGTCGTTCACTGACCTCAAAGGAATTTCCAGTGCCGAAGTAGATAGGTATGAAGGCGAGCCAGATGATACACGTGGTGTACATGGTGAAGCCGATGAACTTGGACTCGTTGAAGTTCTCGGGGATCTTGCGCGTCTTGACGGCGTACACGGTGCACGTCGTGATCAGAAACATGTTGTACACTAGAGAGACTAGAAACGACGAATCCTGAATGCGACACTTGAGTATCACACGGTCCCAACGTTCGTCAGGGCTGTACACCCTGGTGGCAGGAGGCTCGATGATGAGCCACACCACGGTGCCGATCACCTGCACCGAGATCAGGATTATGGTGATCACCACCTGAGACCTGGGAGAAATGAACCCAGGCCTCCTGGCGGACTTGCTGGCGCTGTCGAAGATCCTCGAGATCCTGTTGGTCTTGGTGAGCAGGGCGCCGTAGATGATGGAGAAGCCGAAGCCCACGCCGAACCGCTGGAGTCCGCACACCGAAGAGCTGGGCTTCGCGAGAAGCACGAAAGTCATCACGTAGCACACCAGGATTCCTCCCAGGAGCATGTAGCTTAGTTCCCTTCCGGAGGCCTTGACCACCGGGGTGTCATTGTACTTGAGGAACAGCATCATGACCCCGGCGGTCACCAGAGCCCCGAAACATGATATGCACATTGGAACGATGGCGAACAGAGAATCCCATTTCATGTACTGCTGTTCCAGGTCGTAACAGCTCCTCTTGTGTGTGTAGGGCCACCTGCCCAGGCCACACATCATACAAGTGAAGTTGTCGTAGACGTACTCTCGAGGTTGGCACTTTTGGCACAGCCAGCAGCAGTTCTCACCGTGCTGCATGATCATCACTTCACCTACGGCGCAAGGTTTGCTGCACACAGACACCGGCAGTTCCTTCCTTCCTCCGGAGTAGATTATATTCTCCTTCGACAGGTTGATCAGTCCAGAGAACCAATTCCCTAACCAAACAAGTACCTGGTTAACATGGCGTTAGCGTAAGACGGATTGAAAAAACCATGCAAGTTGTCGCATGCATAATTTGTTTCTCCATCTCCTATTGACTTTTTAAAACATATCTCAACGTCAGGAACTGGACATAACTATTGGGAAGCTTAGGAAAAAATTACAATTAAATCGAACACTATTATGTCACAAAAAACGTGGAAAAAGTAGGAAAACCCCCTCTAATAGGATAACATGGGCGACGGTATCGCCATCTAGAGGGGGAAAGCTGCGTAAACAAAGAGGTAGCACTTCCTCTTAACTGTTTTACAAAATCAAAGATGTTTAAGATATTGACAAGTTTTACAGGAATTAAGAAATAATTATAGTAAATTCCCAGGACTTAAGAAATAGTTCTAGTAAAATCTCAGGACTTAAAAAAGAATTCTAATGTTTCCAGGATTTCAAGGTTTCCAATATATAATTCCAGGATTTCCAGTTCAGTAGACACCCTGTTTAAGGGTATTCCATATTTCATTCTCCCAAGATATTATATAAAGGGTAGTTGACTTTATATCACGGGTTATCGAAAAGAATAAGGAATGCGCTTTACCGACAAGTTTGTACTCGTAAGACGATGAGTTCTGGCTGCGCTGATAGTTGAGGATCGTGTACCTGCCCAGACCATCACCTTGTTTGTCAAAATACACATCACTTCCTGCCATATCTGCAATAAAATATTCAATACTTAATATTACAAGTCAATACAGCAACATCCTCACCGAAATAATCCCATACCGCGCGTTAACAATATTCATGAATTTGTTTCTATTACATCTAGGAACATTACATTTGCAATAACAACAAGAGGGTATTGTAGTACAGTGAAACCTGTCAAGTTGACCACCCTAACATGTTGACCACATTATAGCACACTGACATACCTTTATAATGTGTTCAAACCTAATAAGTTGACCATAGTGCGGTATACCGCACTATGGTCTAATATCCTTTAAAGTTAATGTTTAAATATTTAACACCCTTGAGTTGTGTTATTCATAGTTCCCTTTTCTGTAATGAGTGTACTTGTTTCAAGTACGAGTTTAAACATTCAATACCTTCACGCAAACCTCCGCGGTTGAGCCGCCATTCAATAGTTTATGCATTAATACTAATTGCAGCATTAAGCAGCTGTGAATAATTAAAATAATTAACTCCACTCCCATCCCTCCTCACCCCAGTGTTGCATAATTTATGCTCATTGGAGGTAGCAGTACCTCTCACTACTTTAAAAGACACGCGGAAGCCGCATCGCGCGAAACAGCGCTGGGAAACAAAAAAAAAGTCCAGTGTCAAACATGACAACAAAAGTAGTTGTGATATCATCTCAACTAAAATGTGGAAAGAGATGAAAAGGAAGTTGAATTTGTGTGGGAACCAGAAGATCTTGTCGAGCACCGTGTTAGTTTGCGGCAACACGCAACGGTCCGCGGCATCTTCGGCTTTCGCGGACCACAGATCTGAAAAAAGCTCCGTGATCCGTCGATTTACCGGCCAATCGCCGTTGTAAGCCGATTATTCTTTCTCTTTTTGTGACACGCAACACGTCTGCACATTTTTGTGCTCGAGTGCAGCACCACCAAAAAGCCCTTCAAGCAGCCAGGAGGAAGATATTGAAAAGAAATCTCGATTTTAGTACGGTCATCACTCGCAGCTTACGCACTTCACAGATCTAACTTTTATCGATTATACTGAGATCAGTAGCAGTGGTGGTAGTAGTTCCTGGATTTCCTCGAGCTAAAGGTCCTTCTTATACCCAGAACTACCCAGAACTGTCAATAAACCACTGGGATAATGTCATCGTAACTGCTATCTGCCTCCACGGTAGTATAATGTGATTTCCAAGAAGTTTACACTGTACCATTCAGTACTTACAATCTTGTACAGCACAACTAAACTCAAGCACAGCTCTTGGGAATAATAACCTGAATGTTCATGTAGTTAATTGATACATATGTAATTAAAGGGGTAATTGTTGGAATTTATAGAAGATTGCCACAACCTTTACTGACCAAATGAGCACAAAAACTTGTTATGCGAAGCAAAACTTTGTTGCTTTCAATGTCTCAAGTGTTAGAGTAATTGACCCTTTTCATTGTTCTGTCGTTGGCTGAAAAATCGTTCAAAAAATGGCGTCCTTAGTGGGAAAACTTGTTTTCAGCCAATCAGATTGCATAATTTACCTCACTTCAGCCTCCATATTGGCAATGGGAGGTGCTTAGTGAAAATGGCCAATTTCAGAGAGTTTTATATACGTTTCTTATAAAGAGGTTCTAATGCAGTTAAAATTTACCAGCTAAAAGAAGCTTCAATATATTGATACGTTCACTTGTACGTACGTTCGGAGCAAAAAATTGATTGGATGACCATATAAAAACCCACTTTCGACTTGATGAATCACTAATATAATATACATTTCCTTCCCACACAATAAAACCAGTGCATCAACAGCTCAGATGAACACAAAAGTTGACAATGACACAAGAGTTGGTACCTTTGAACGACACGTTAAGGATGTACTTCTTGAAGAACTCTCCTCCATCGTAGGCCCTCATTTCAGGGCAGACACCATTCTGCAGGGGGCAAACGTCCTTGTAGAGGTTGTTGAGGGCATGGGCCATGGCATAGACGGCATCCACCACAAACTGAACTTTTGATTCTTGAACCCAACCGCTCTGACCGTCGAGCCGCAAAGAATCTGAGCAAGTAGGTAACGTACTAACGTTGCGGTTGTAGTTCTCACCGTTGAATTCGGTCAGGTTACACATAAAGAACTCCTCCCAGTACTCTTTGAACCATGGGTTTCTATCGTTATTAGACGGAGTCAGGTTCTTCATGTACTCGTTGAACTGCGGGATAATCCGCGACTCCAGTTCCACCGTGATGGCCCCCTCCGCCGCTTCCTCCACTCCTTCCACCAGTTTCCCCTGACTTCCCCAACCGTCACTGGCTATCCAAGTGAAGTTATCGTACATTTTGGCCCTTTGGATAGCCTCCAGGATACCCCTGGCATCGTCGGAGCTCACGAACAGAACCACTCCGCGCGCGTTCGGCTTCGTCTTCAGGTTGAGCAGGATCTGGTCAAAGGCGGACCTGGAAAGGGATATTGATAAGTCATGGGATTCAAGGTGTATGTGGTTAGAAAGTAAAGCCGTACTTGTCAGCAGATCTGGGGACTTTTTCAGTGACAGCGATGCATATGTTGCGCGCGCGGGCCTCTTTGTGGAAAGAGTCCATGCCGGCTTCTCCGTATTGGCCTCCGGAAGCCACCGTAGATATGTACGACCACTTGAAGCTTTCCACGATGTCCACCAATGCTTTCGTCTGAAAACAAGTGACAGATGAGTATTAATTTATAATAGATCATAATCAAATTTATTTCACTTCTCGGAGGACTTAAAAATGTTGTTAAAATTATACAAACAAATACATAATACCCAGTTAACTCAATTACTGAACAACCTAATACCACTTTAACTATGTATACTTCATTCCTTCTTCCAAATTGTCCATTCCAATACAAGATTGCAACATATAGGGACTACATAACCCTCCGCTACAGAAGTAGTGTAGCATAATTTGTAGGTAGTTCGTATTAGAAACCAAACTTTTACATCTGTATATAGAGTTTCTGTAATTCCACTTCTTTACAGTGGAAATATAGTCTGTTTTGGTTCGTTTCTGCTATAGGAGCAACACCGTTTTTGCATCGTTTACCTTATTGACTGTGAAAATCAAGGAAATATTGGTGGAAATACATTGGTAGACCCCCCCCCCCCTTAAAGGGCGTGGCCAAATTACCACGTGCTTCAACTTGGATTTATGTAGCAAACTATTCTTAGAAACTGATTTTCCCCATAAAACCGGTTTTCTAACATCTGTCAACTGACGGGTCAATTAGCAAATAAAACAGTAGACCTTGACCTTGCAAAAGTTGAGAAAAACATAAATAGGTTTTCAATAATTGACTGTATAAGAAATAACAAAAACAAACTCTGTTAAAGATTATAATAAATAATCCAAGAAATTAATTTGATCAGCATAAACATTGCCATCATATGTAATATGTATTTGTATATGTAAATCTATTATATTGTTACTGTACTTCTAATATAAGAAACATTGTCATAAAAGACATAAAACTTTCTTATAAAAGAGGTTCTTCTTCAAGAAACTTCAGATTTATATAAACTTATTATTGTAACCTCTAACATAATTAAGATACTTTCCCACAAAAGTTATTTTTAAGAGTTTTTTCTCAATAAACCTCGGCTATAGGAAACCTACAAACATCCATTTTCGAGTTGACTGTAAGCAAGGTTCGCTGTATACATTTGATACAATCTCCCTATCGCTACAAAACACAGGGTTACCTGAAAATTGTCAGGAGGAACTGTCCTGGCGAAGAAATCAAACCGGCTCTTGTCGCTGAGAGGTTCCCCTGTAGATGCCGGACTGATCTGAGGAATGCGGAAGAGTCGAAGAAGATTGGCCACCTGGATGGAGACACTAGTGATGGATGCTCCGATGACCGCATACACCGGCAACTTCTCTTCCTTCTGGTGAGGCCGAGATCCATCGGTGCACTCGAACCCCGAAACGTCCATTGTGTTGATAGAAGCCCTTATGAACTCGAGGGACTGGTTAAGGGCATACGTGTCCAGAGAGCAGGTGTCCACTATCATGGCACCCAGGATGATGTTTGGAAGGATGGTGGGGTCACGGTTGATGCGGTCGATGGCGAAGAGCATCGCTTCCAAGCGCTGGATTCCGCGGTCCTTGTTGATGGCACCGCAGAAGGTCTTGTCTCCTCGCATGTGTATGGGGAAGAGTCCACCCAGGGTTATGTTGCCGTACACCTGAGCCGTTTTCTGAGGGTGGACCGCAGGTGGCACGTAGGCTAACACCAGCATGCTCATCAGCACCGTGATGCAGCAGCAGATGTAGTCGCGGTGATGGCCGCGCCAAGGAACACCCATTGCTGCACCCCGGTCACGGCCACAGTCTCAGCTGGCCTGGAAACATTGGTAACAGTTACACTAAATGAGCATGAGATGAACATTGTTCATACCAATTTGTGAATACCACAATCCAACAGTTTCCCGCACCGCTTAAACAAAATTTCCACAGCATGTTCTACGCAGGTTAAATTTTGAAATAATATCATTTGCAGATATGGAAAAAGATTGTCTAATTTACAAATTCAATGAAAACTAGCTTTACTGAAACCAATTTTCCAAATAATTGTAATTTGAAACACATTCAAATTGTATATTAAACGATGAAAGCTGTATACGGTGGAAAATTTGACTTTTTTGGACCATTTAATGTATTATTTATATTTTAAAAAACCTTTCTAAGCTGGAAAACCTCTCTAAGGTGGAAAGCTTCCTGTGCCCTTGAGATTACATCATAGAAAAGTTTTACTGAATATTTATATCAATTTCCGTTGTTTGACCTTCCTGTCACAAATTCTTTAACATTTTCTCTTAATTTTTGTTCATATAAAATCTACGTAAGTTCCCCAAGTTTTCCAGGTTCTCCAGGTTTCCCTGAGTAGCATGAAACCCTGGAGAACAATCGATACCTACTACAATGAATAACTTAAAGAATAGTAGTGGTAGAAGATAGTAAAAGAGCAAGAGAATGGGAACAGGCACCGCGGAAGGTGGACAATAAAGATGAACAAGGTTGGATGAAACTGTAAACCAAAACTAGAAAGGTGTGTAAAAGTGGGAAAGAATAAAGTTTACACAAAGGTAATAAAACAACAGAAGGAAGAAGAGGAAGCGTAAAGGACTGAGACAAAATCAATAGCCATCCACCGCAACGAAGCGTAATTCAGACTAAGGAGTTGATCACGCGAGGAAACAACTACCAGCACGGAAACAACTTCTAAACTAGAGATCAATAAGAAAATCTTGTTACTGCTTGGAAGAATCACTTCCCAAGTAAAGCCCTTTTAACCCTTCCCTTAACTGTCATGAACACGGAACACGCGACAACACGTAAGCGACTACTAACCTGCGAAGCCGCTATCGCGCAGCTACTACCAATAGGTGTGTGTATCCTGGTCCTGGCAACGTAACTTGGTTAAATATCCCATCAGAAATGTATTGTTCAACTCAAGCAGCGAGGTGGGAAGAGGTCGGAGGTTCCAGGTGCCTGGATTCGGGTAACGGTCCCCGGTGAGTTTGCGCGAGGAGGCACGGGTCACGCGAAGAAGGGTCAGCTGACTTTAGGACTTTTGCTTTTCGGCAGGGAATTGGTAGGGAATCGTGGTCTTCCATCAGGTTGATTAAGATGCGGTGATCTGGATGTGCAGCAGTCCACCCAATGACCGTCGAGGAAATCATTGCGCGCGATGATCCGGCGATGCAGCAGCGGCGAAGCTTCTTTTTGAATCCGGCTCGCCGAACGGAGGATTACAAGGGTTGAGACGGCGATCTCATCTCCAAGTTGTCATTTGTCTCAAAGGGTATCCTGTGTAATTGGTCAAGAAGACGAACAAGATCCATCACTTGCACTACGCTAGGTACGAAGCGAAGAAAAATTGCCTGCGCTGCGAGCGTGCCCTCAACAAAATCCCCAAGTGTCAATTTAATTCCCTCCAATTAGACAAGATAATACTACATGCTTCCGTGTCCTAAACCCCCTGCCTGCTACACTCCTCAAGTATCATGCTAATTAATTAAAATGGCTCACCGTCGCCGCGGCAAGAACACGCATCCCCCATTTCAAAGGTACGCGGGAATCAACAGCGCGTACAAGGTGGCTCCCTCTATCATTACCAGCAAGAAAGGCAACGAAACACTTGCAAAAACTTTAAACCTTCTGCATGCATTAAGAATGCAGTTGAAACGTTTTCAGTCATTTCACACGCGTGACGCATATAGATGTTGCATTTCAGTACTGCGTGTGCACAGCAAGTATTAAAATATGAAGTAGATTAGCAGGCCGGTTGGGGACCGGAAGTGACGTCAGTCCGAAAACAGGTGGGCGTGGTCAATGTTTGCCCTGCTGTGGCTTGTTGAATTCAGTATTGTCTGAAGCTAACAGGCACCTCCAACTTCCGGTGATGTCACATAGCAAGAATTCAAGCAATCACAGAAGGGCAAAAATTGACCACGCCCACCTGCTTGCGGAATGACGTCACTTCCGGTCCCCAACCGCACTGCTTACTACTCATGCAACATGGCTGAAAATTATTCAATTGCATGCTTTTCACAAACTTGCTTGAAGAGCTTCTCGCGCGTGTTAAATCATAGCTGCAGCATGGATGAAATAAAATTCAATACATTTTCTGTAAGGAGTTATATCTATCAAGGAATGTTATGTTTCAGATAGAAATGTGTGTCTTTAAAAAGTGGGTGAAGCCCAGCAGAATAAATGAGAAGTTGGCATAACGGTTCACGAGAGTAACCGGTTGTGACTGATCGGTTCATCGTCAATCGCAAAGCCATATCAACGTGGATAAAAATGGAGGAGCTTTTTGTTGGACAGTGCGACAAGAAGCTTAGTTTCCAATTAACGTCAGCTTACGTCTTCACCGGCAAGTTTGATTGCATGCAACCATTTCCATTTACCGATAAGCGTTAAGACGTTGAACGCAAAACTCATTCTTTCGCGAGCGTATATGTCACCGACAAACTTTCCTCCAATCTACTCCAATCATTTATAACTGCACAATAACTACAAGTGCCATACAAAACCCATACAAAAGACCCCAAAACATAATCCATTTCAACGTTACTATTATCATTCAGGGTATAAAAAGAACCCGATAAAGAAATCAGCGCTGCGATCCGCGGCAAATGTCACGCAGCTCCTACGTAAACTTATGAAAATGTTCCAAATATCCATCGCCAAACATTTTAAATACAGTTAAACCTGTCTTATGGACCACCTGCATTAAAAGACCACATGTACTAAGGGACAACCTGTGAGTTTGGACCACTTTTATCCAATCGCGTGGCTAGAGGAACCTGCCATCTCCGAAGTATGATTAATTCCTGAATGGCAATGGTGAATTTTTCTAACGAACCCTTGTACATGGAACTTCCTTATATATTACTTTAATAAACTAGCCCAAACATACTTATGTATGTTTTAATTCCTCCAACAAAAAAAGTGTTTCTAAGTTTCGTTTGAGCAAAGTAATGGCAAACAGTTAGTGCACTAACCTTTAATAAACAAGAATTCATTTTGCACATCTGTTGGTATTAAGAAAAACCAATATGTGGTTGGAGGGGGGGGGGGTTATTGCAGAGGAAATAAAAGTATAAATCCTGGGAATTGTATGCATACATCTTGACAGAATGTTAATTGGTCTTTGTGAATATGGTGGTCATGAAGCACGTTTTCTTTGCCATGTCAGCATATAATTGCCAGAGAGATTTAAGCCTATAAAGAAAGATGTTAACAGCTGCAATAAAAGTTACATCTGAAAGCCTAGCAACACAATTTCCATCGAAAACCCAATTACTGGGGAATATTCTTCCAACACCACCACCAAATATCAAAAATTCCACACACACACATGCACAAGAAAGGGGGGAAAAAAATCCTTTTCTTTCATGATGTTTAATCTTTCAAAAAGCACCTAAATCCAATTTTGGCGAAGAGAGTTTCAAACTTTGCCTCTTGTATTATTCAGAATGATAATAAAAAAAGGAAACTAATCACTCCATTGGCTAAATCAATGATTTCTCTAGTGGCTTCATATTTTGTTCCTCGTTTTCATCACTGGGAGTCTTTGACAAGAGGACATCATTGAAGCCAATAAGAGGAAATGAAATCACATTGGCTCTCATTTTATATCCACTTGTTTCACAAGTATATACACCGGTCCCAATAAACCCAATATTGTGTGGATTACAAAAGAAGGACATGCTGTATATAGTATCCTCCCCTCCAAGTTGAACTTTCTGAAGTAATACACTCTTGGTTACACTATACACTTATGATCATAAAGAATCCTTTCACTTGAGAGAGGATTTTTGCGGCATCGGATGGCGAACAGCTGGAAATTTCACACGCCAAAAATTCAACAAATTGTCTTTAGCAGACAGCAGAAAAATGGGTATAAGGAAGAGTGAAACAAAGGAAGACGTCATGTGGAAATAGTTTTCTGTCTGGACGCTTATGCGGGATCCCACATATACACTGAATGCGCACTTATTTAACAAATTTAATATTGCCCCATTTCATCTCCGCCAATTTACTGCCACCTTAAAGGATCATATGGAAGTCTTCAAAGTTTGCTGCAAAACTATTTGGCACTCGCAATGTGGCATACATAACCATCAAATCATAGCATAACCAACATAACACCATAACACAACGGTAACAAACGAACGAACGAACGAACGAAACACTGTAGCATAGCCAAAGAAGGAGGACATTTGACGGACATTACCTTCACAGCTTAAAATGGCATACTTTTGCGAGTATTTTGTGTATTTTAGTTTTTTAATAAAACATTTTCAAATATCTGTAATTTTCAATTCAAAATCGCCCGTTCCCACGCGCCAACATAACATAATACAGTGGAATTTCTCTACAGTGGCACCCCTTGTAAGGGCTTCCCTTCATAAAATACAGGTTTTATCATCCCTTGATGCATATACATATAATTGCACACCATACAAGAGCATACCCTTATAAGGGACAAAATAATGGATCACTTTGGATGCCGTTATATAGAGAGATTCCACGGTAGATGTTATGGTGCTTATGTTAAGATAGTGTAAGATAATAGCATAGCATAACATTACCATCATAACATATCTTAAAGGGACAGTTTACCCAAACGAAATTTTTTTATATGTTGTGCGCAAAAACAAACTATAGGCCAGGACATCCCGGCGAAAACACGCCCCTTTTAAGACGGTTTTTATTTAATATCTCGTTAACTATCGCGAATTTATTAATACTTCCTATACAAACTTTCTATAGTTCGTTTTTGCGCACAACATATAAAAAAATTTCGTTTGGATAAACTGTCCCTTTAAGATAACAAAATATAAAAGTTTCAATAACATCCATTGTAGTCATTATTACAGAAAAAACACCTTATAACTTTGTAATTTAATATTTTCCTGTGCTATTATATCACATTGAGCAATGTTCATTGCAGTGTTGCACACCTTACTTCCCTTACAATCAACTATAAACTGGATTAAATGATAAAATTCTTTGTTATTCCGGCTGCACGTGTTCAATATTTAGAATCTAAATGTCCCACCCTTGAGCAAAGAACAACACGAAGAAAAGTATACATAGAGTGAACATGTAGGAAATGACAGAATACAACTAATAATATAAGAAAAGGAAGAAGGGGAAGGGAAATGTAAGCTGCAGGCGAATTGAGGTGTGTTTTTTCTTCTGCTTGGTTCACCTACACGTCGGATAGAGGGCGCTATATTTCATTAAGAGGCCCCCCTGCTTCTTCTTCTTCAGCTAGTCAGTCTGTTATACAAGAAAGAAAAAGAAGGGTTGGTGGTAGATTTGGCGGTGAAATGCTTGCAAACAAACCCCCCGATCGATGATTTCCTTGTAGCTTCACTCGACCGGAGAAATGAAGACACTTTCTTTAGAAACGACAAAAAATTGCAACCACTTTCCTTCACTTCATCCGCCATTTCCCCTTTCCTTTCCTTGCTTGCAAACAAACCCACTTTCTATATAGCTGTACTTGTATATTGGTTTCAAGATGCGGATAATTTAAACAGGTTCGATATATAGTTGCTTGGGGTGTTGGAGGAAAGGAGGGGCAAAAAAAGGGGGAACCTCATTGCAAATCTGATTGACAAATCCAATTTGGGCCTGTTTAAAATGCGAGACCCGTTCAATGTTTCCCCAGGCCAGGCACTTTGTCCAAATCCGATATCCAAAGTATATCTTCTTTCTTCCTATATAAACGTTTATCATGTGGTGTGTGCATGGCACCCCAATAGGGCACATGCACACAAAAAGTGGCAAAGAAAGAATTTGCGAAGTGGTCCACTCGGCAAACCAGGAATGTACTCGGTTCAAAAGTTGGTCACACATTTTTATAAAGGGTATATCTACTGACATTATATTCCTGATAACCCTGGGAAAGTCATGATATACATAGAATATGGTCCTTTTATTCTTGGTAAAGTCTATAGCTACTTTAAAAGCGGTTAATTTTGCGGTATTCGCGCAACTACAATTTTCCGCGAACATTTATGCACCGCGAAATATTCATAGAGCTATAGTACTACCAATGAGCTATAAAGGGTGGTAGAGGAGTGGCAGACAAGACGAAATCTCCGAACCCAAGCGCCGTAGCCTCTCCCCTTTTGCCATTCCCGTTTAGCAGCCGCCATCTTTGCTCAGAAGCACGTATGAATTTCGTAAAAACTATTTTGCATCTTTATTACATTTGGTAGATGACTGCCATCACTCCTACAATTCATGTAGGCACAATATTAACCGTAAAACTGCATTTTACGTCCAAGAATCCGCTTATATGCTGCAAACAAGTCGTTGAAAGCGCAGAGCAAAGATGGCGGAAGCTGGAGTTCGAACGCTGCTGCAGGCAACGGCTTGTCTGCCACTCCTCTACCCCCCTTTATAGCTCATTGGTACTACTGCAGCAAGACTAGTGTAAGAAAGGCTAAGAGAATCATGAGGTCATGTGATAGCAGCCTGGTGTAACTCACACTAGATGGCAGTGCGTTGGAACAAGGAGCCGATTGGTTGGAATCTCAACCACATGGTTCCACAGCTTCCAACGCACTGCCATCTAGTGTGAGTTACACCAAGTTGATATCATATGACCCCATAGTCTCTTAGCCTTTCTTATACTAGTCTTGACTGTAGTAATAATACTGCCATACCGCGAAAATAAAGTCACCGCTAAAGGTCAAAAATTAATTTACAGCGAAAAGTTAGCCGCACGAATTCAAAGCCGTTTAAAGTATATCATAAGAAAATGTGTTGTGCTTTTATGATGCAATACAATTAAGCAAATGCAATGTGTCTATTGGGATATTGAAATAGCTAAACTAAAACAATTAAATGACTTTTATTTTTATTTATACATAATGAAGTGCAAAATTACTCATGTGATGTCAATATATTACTGAAAATTATCTTGATAAGGTGATGCATGATATATAATTTTATTATGATGGAAAAATGTTATATATTAAAAAGTTGCAATTACTTTGAGGCCATTTTACAGAAATTTCTACCATATATTAAAAATTAGCACACATGCAAACCTTACATATAAACCACCCTGTACTTTCTTTTACTTGATTTGCAGAGAACTTTTGTATATGTATATGTAATAACCAGTAATATAACACAATATTTCATCGCCAAATTTGTAGTCTACCAGCTATTGGAACCAATGAATTTATAGTAAAGCAGCAACCATAAAGAATAATGGTTAGGAAAGAAACTTTAACTTGGAGTAGGGCCATGCACCATATGAAACAACCAAACCATTATTAAAAACGAGGCCCTTAGGTGTCATGAAAAGTTTTATGAGTACCATGCCATATTTAGTTTCATTATATAATATATTATAAAAAGGTCAGGCTTATCTCAACACAGTTATCATCTACTATATCAGTTTGCGTTAATCATTTTAAACGCAGATATATAGGATATAGGTATAATAACATCCATAAACAGTTCATAATAATGCATTGTTGAAGGTCCCAGAATTTTTCACGCGGTGTATGTGCATATCGATCGCCATATTTGCTGTGTGCATCATGTTACCCCGTTATACAGGGTGATTCACGGAAGCGTTGCAGCGCTAATAATTCTGAAAGTAATCGCAAATAAAATCTAAAAAATATTGTAGCATGACCTGCACATTAGGGGACATATGATCATGTGTGTTTTAGTGACTTTCGAACGTTCCATAATGGTTTTCAAAAATCTAGAATCCTTATTATGCAAGATAGAAGCGTAGTGTAAATTTGAGAAATGGACTAGGCATCCAGCGAATACCAACGCCATCAACAGAAATCAGATCTGACATAGCCGTCCAGAGGTACTGACACGCGAAGTGTTAGGTTTTGCCTAGTGGTTGGCTGACCAGCAATGCTATCTCATATCACTGCTGTGAAAACAACAGAACAGAAGCTCAATGCAACTGTTCAAATCCCTTGTCTATGAAACCTCGTGCAGCAAATTACATGAGCATGTCTATCAGTCGAATGCATGCATAATGGAAAGGGTCTGGACAGATTTGATATCACGAGCTCAGATGTGTATTACATACTGTGAACTCTTTGATGGAGTCCATTTTAAAATGGCATTGCAAATTAATACAGTACCTACGCGCAATGCGAAGACTTATTAATTTGGTGAATATTACGGATAAAGTTGCAGATTCATGCCCTTATAAAATGGAAAATGGTAGTGCTGTATAGCTGTTACATACACCGGGCCTCAATATTAATATCTGAAAGTTGTTGGCAGATATTGCGGAAGTTGAACTTCCGGCACGGAGTGGAATTCCCAGCGGCATTTCAAGTTATACCGCATAAAGTTTTTTTGGCAATCTCTGGTGTCGCACTTTGCCAATTTTATGCTGTTATCGAGGTAAACGTGCAACGGCAATATCAATGCAATGCACACTTAAAGTATGGAAAGCCGCAGGAGAATGGATACATTTTCCACGGAAGGATATCATAGTTATGGATGGTATAGTGAAACGGTCGGAAGCAAATCCTCCGCAGACAATATTTCCTTACAATGGCCGTAATAAAGTTGTGCATCAACATTGGCCCGTTGTATCAAACACAGCTTCGATTAATCAATTCGAGCATTAAGAACATGTATCCATCCACCTACCCTAAGACCCACTCACCGTAATTAGGTATATCGCAAACACAAAATGGTGAATTCGGCAACGATCCAAGTTGCGCATTGATTTCTCATGAAACACGCAAGGACTCGGTTCTTATTCCTTAAATGCTTACATCATTATATTTATACAGCAATTGCTACTGACACAAGACAACACAATGGATCACTGTTTGGTTGAACTAAACATCCGCTTTCCCTGGAATTTTCCGATTGCTCTGAAAAGGTGCGCTTTTATAAGAGTTGAGCTTCAATTAAAGGTGCGCTTCAAATACAGGTTTTACGGTAATTCTTATTCTCTCTAACGGGTTCTACACACCATCTGACGTCTTAACCCGGGGGCCCTCTATCTCCAACTTACTACCCAACCTTTGCAAGCAAGCACCTTTAACCTGAAGTCCATGGACCCATATCTAGGTTAAGGCGCAAGCATTTTTAATGCACATTTTCCAGGGCCAATGGCGAATCCCTAGGTAGAAATTCTAGTTAATTAGCAGGTGGGGGAAACTGGAGCACCTGGAGAAAACTCATTGCAAACTGGCAGGATAACTAGAAAACTGTTTTTCACGTGCATGACCCAGGATCGAATCCGGGTCCACAGAGGCACAAGGCGAGTGCTCTGCATCTCTATATATAATTGTTTATAGCAATGCGCAACATGTATTTTCAATAAACAACTTGCAGTATTTTGTTCAAATGAAACAATTTATGAACCAATAATTATTTCCATCTAAACATTGTGCTGGGAAAAAAAACCTGCGACTATAGCCTCGCTGAACAGGGTCTCCGCCTCCAATGTTAAAAAAATGGAAGCTCGCCAGAATCGCTGACCGAGTATCGAAGGTATTTCAATGCATTCTACATGGGGCTTAAAGGGACAGTCCACTCTAAAATTGAAAAAAGATATGTTGTTCGTCTTGAAAAGTTATATAACATAGAACTTTAAACCTGTTTCCAATTGTGATTAGTTTT
>JAQFZQ010000663.1:0-28548 GCA_034696005.1 Glomeris marginata | reverse complement strand
TCCCGCGTAAAATAATCATGCATAATTATGCAGAATCCTGCATACTGTATTGTGCAGGATGTGTCATGCAGGAGATTCCCCACTTTCCTGCAGGACTATTTCGGTTTGACAAATTCCTGCAGGAATGTACATGTTTTTTCTGATGGGGTCCTCTGGTTAAAAATAGGAAAAAAAGACCAGACTTTCCGGACACCCTGTATAATAGGATCTGACGAAAAATCTTATTTACTTTATTAGCCTATATATCCTCGGAAACTTTATAATTTTAATAATTAATACGTAAAAATTATTAATGTTGGCGACGGAAATTATTGTGAATAAAATTATTTTCTTAGAATGTCTTTTGCTAATCTAAATTACTCGTTCGTGGAAATGTCAGTAGAGGGCGCGATGGCGGCAAGAAAAGTTGAACGAGTTTGGTATTGCCTAGCACCAGGTGGCGCTGATCGCGTTGTCAGCAGTGCGTAGAAACTACTATTTTGCACCTGACGCCGGCTTTGTTTGGCACGTGCGACGCGCGTGCGACGCACTGAATTTGGTCGACGTTCTTTCTGTATAAATTATGCCTCTGCACGACGCAACTAATCTGGCATCGGACGATGTAATGCAATGAGTCGTCGTGCTGTTCGTAATAAGGTAATAATGACCGAGTTCTTTGACGAGGATTACGAAGTCAGCGAGGAAGGTAATAAGATGTCATTGTTGTTGCCGTCAGTTTCCCGACGTTGCCATGGCGACGGACATTCGCACGTGGAATAAGTTTGAATACCTGTTTTAAAAATGTGCATGTATACTAAACAATTCATCTTTTTATTTTGTTTTCAGGCATTATTAATAAATAATAATTGTTATATTTAGGGCAGGAATATATTCTTGTAATAAATATTGTTTTAAAGGAGTATGTCATGGCAAATAACCCTAGCAAAAAATACATCAGTTTTAAAAAATAACTTATTTTTTTAACTTACGTATATTTTGCTAGGGAAGGCGGTTGTTTCTTTTATATTGCAAGAAAATATTGTTGATGAAATATGGTTGCAGAAATTCGTGAATTTGCAAAAGTTATTGGAATTGATCCAACCAATGAGAGTGATCTTCTCTGGGTTGCCAGAGAAGGAATAATGGCTCCACTTCCTGAAGGTTGGAAACCGTGGTGTGTATACATACATAATAAAGCTCATTTACTGGAAAATATTTGATAACTAAAATTTCATTTCAGCCAAGACGATGAAGGTGATATCTATTATTTCAACTTTTCCACTGGAGAAAGTCGATGGGATCATCCTTGTGATGATTACTATCGCAGCATGGCACAACGAGAACGAGAAAGAGGCAAATCTCCTAACAAACCCACTGATAAGGAAACCAAAATACAAGCGAAAGTAATAATGCATGCTCAATTCAAACTGCGTGCTGGTTCAGTTTCAATAAGCAGACTGACAGAGCACTTTTATTCGTAATAACAAATTAATAAAGACGCTGAAGCCTCTTAATGCTGCCAAGAAACCCGGCTTACTTGCACCTCTGAAGCCTGCAATGAAAGAAGTAGGTATATAGTAGTATATCTGCTGAAAGGCTGTATAAAAGCTATTACCATTTTACATTTCACAGGAAAGAGGACAACCTCTTGGTTCATCAGGAGAAGGGAATTCATGGTTACTAGACAAAGAAATTGCAAATAAACTTTCAATTGAAAATATGAAATCCGAAGTTCTGCGTACACTTAAAATTGACAACTCCAATAATGACCAGGCATGTTACTATTTCACAATTGCCTTGATTATGTCTCAAATATGAGAACTCTTTAAATGCAATTTCACTTATCGGATTGTCAGTTGACACGAAAGAAAAGTGTGCAGTTTAACCTGTCGGTCAATTACGATGAACCGTTGAATCTCTCATATGAAGTGAGTTTGTCTCACAACATTTCTAATGTTGTAACAAATATTGAAATCGCTTATTACCACCAGTTTTAATATAATATTTTTTTCCCAGGACACAGATGATGGTGAATCTTTAGACTTGAATTCCCTGAAAAATATAGGGGATGAAAGCAATGGTGATGATGATGATTGGGCAAGTCGATTTGGTGTGCTGGATGCATCGATTCTTAAAAATGATCCCATTGAAGAGAAGTTGCATGTCACACCTGAGACTGCCAAAGCGCCACGAGAATTAGAATCGATACCTGAAGCAAAACCTGAACTTCCATTAAATTTAAACACAAATGAAATGAGCAAACAGGCAAATGAAGCAAGTGAAAATTCACTTAATAAGAAAGCTACAATTAGCAGCGTGAAGATTATCGCTGATATTGCTTCTCACACATCGGGAAAATCTGAAATTACTAAGAAAGATGATGATAAGATTGGCAATTCTCAACCGAACAATTTGCCGGATGTCAAAGCCATAAAAGTTGACATTGAAGCTATAATAGCGCAATTTCAACAGAAGTTTAAACTAGAGAAGCAGGAAGTAGCACTTCAGTTAGAGTATGTTTATAATCAGTGAATATTATACAGTTTGTAATGGTGCAATAACATTGACATTGAAGTGTTTTCAACAGGAAAGATGCAAAAGAGCACTTAGCAGTGTTTAAGTCTGATGTTGCTCAAGTTCATAAACAAGAAAATCAGAACTTTCAACTGGAAGTGGATACCATAAGGTCTTCCGTAATGGCTGACTTGGAGAGAAAAATATCTCAAATGAGATCGGAGCTGAAGAATGATTTTGCTAAAACAAAGCAAGAAGCTGCTCAACACATAACTAGTGTAGGATATATTGACCATAATTTAAATGTACTGGTTGGTTGTCATATTAATAAACCTACATGCTTTGTGTTTGGGCTGGACTGTGATTTCACCTTCCCCTTAATGTGCATGATTTTGCATCAATATTACTGTTTTGTGTATTCATAGTGTGCTTTTCCATGATATGGTAACTGTCTGCACATAATTTACGATGAATGCTCAATGTGAATTCAGAAAATGGAATGCATGGGGTGAATATACACACAATGGTACGCATGATGTTCTTGTGGCATCTTGTGTTGCATGCTCTTGCATTTGAGCCAGAAGCAATTGCTGTTACATAGGATTTTGGTTTTTGCCAGAATCTTGAAGATTTGAAGCGAGAATCAAAAATATTTGTCATCGATGCAAAGAAGTCTTTGGACAAAGACTATGCCGAAGTATGTTCTTAGTCTGCATATATCTTGAATGTGTAAAGTTTTATTTATTACAACCTGATGGGTTTCAGGTTGTGAAAAATTTTGAGGCTGTCCTGACGAAGACACATAGTGAGGTCATGGACAAGATGACAGCTGAGCATGCCATGAAAGTTAAAGAACATGAGAAAATGGTAATTTATTAATACTAGTTGAAATAGTCTAATCAATCATGATGGTGAAATAATATTATGTCTTGAAATACAGGCAGAAGAACGATTGCAAAATCAGTTTAAATCATTAGCAGAAAGCTACGGCTCACAAGTTGCAGCTTTGAATCAAAGTCATTGTGACCATTTGGCCGAAATGAAAAACCAGTTCCAGTTGCAAGTAAAATAAAATGTGGCACATGATACGAATACGGTAATGCATAATACATGTATGCATTAAATTTAGGAAAATTTAGCCAAAACATCTCTTCAAAACTGTTTGGAAGAGGTTGTAGTTGAAATGCAGAGAAGGCAACAAGAGTTGCACGTGCCTCATATACTTCAACAGGAAAGAGATGATGTGAAAGATGAGGCGTAAGAATATATTTTATTACGCATGTGAACATAAGGAAATATATCCTTGACCTTCACTGAAATGATATATACCTGCATGGAATATGTGAACTGGATTTCCGGGAATATATCGAGCAAGGTCTGCAGTCTTGTATACAATTTCTGCGCAGCGACAGAAAATATTTACCTGCTCAGGGTGACCTGAAATCCACCACAAGACAATTTCCTAGATGGAAATTAAAACATTGCAATTGTAGAAGAAATGTAATTTCACTGGACAATCTTTACATGCAGTCAGCCGCAGAATTTTGACCAGAAGCCAAGCACTTCAACCGATGAGAGAGTAATAAAGTCACGAAAACGTGAGTTGAGGGAAAAAAAGAAAATTCCAGCCGTTCATTTGGAATTCAGAGAAGATACGCAAGCAGCACGGTGATTCATAACTGCATGGTAATTTTGTGGAGAACATTAATTACTTTCATAACATGAATTATGTGACATCTTATAGTTCATCAAGAAGTAAAGACCTAAAGGATAATGTCAATGAAACACAGGATTTTCTTTCAAGCCAGAAACGTCTTGTTGAACAACGAAGACAGCAAATCAAACGGGCAAAAGCCAGAATAATTACACCAGAAGTTGCATCACTGAAAAAGGTATGCATATAAATTGTGGCCAAAAGTATTGTCGCTTATCGTGTGCTGCAGGATAGCAAAATGCGACAATACTTTTGGCCAGAGTTGTACAAGTTAAGACATGGTAATAAATACTAACACTGAGGATTACTAAATGTATTTATTACCTGCATAATTTCGTTTTAAAAACATTCCAGGTCTTTAACTAATCACATTTTACGGTAATATTTTCAGGATTCGGATTTCAGGGAAAATTTATCAGCAGAGATCAGAGAATGCATTCAACGTGTATGGACTATTTTTTGCAAGTGCTTGTGACGTCAGCAAGTAATTTGCTCTTATTAACTGCTCAGGTTATTGCTTTTATGAAGGATCAAGACAAGATTAGGAAGTTGTCCTATAAACTTAAGAGGACAAGCAATTTGCTTGCAAAGCAACAACAGGAACTGATTTCAATTGGGAACAGCTTCTCAAGTTCCTCGGTAAACCAATTCATTTCCACGGATTCTCCTTTGGCCTGTCACACATAGTGATATGCACAAATGGAAATATCCTTGTAGCGTTTCAACAGTGACAGTGCAACATCCAGCGATTTGGACACGAGTGACTCGTGCTTACAAACTCCGCGTACTTCCGATGACCAATCGGAAACGAGCGATAC
Source organism: Glomeris marginata (assembly GCA_034696005.1). NCBI lineage: Eukaryota > Metazoa > Arthropoda > Diplopoda > Glomerida > Glomeridae > Glomeris > Glomeris marginata. The sequence goes on along the minus strand of JAQFZQ010000663.1, from coordinate 23,523 downwards.
GTCCAGAAGTTTATCTTTGAACATCGGCAAGTAAATACAACAATGAGTTTGAATGGCAACTAAATTTAACAAAAACGCCATTCCACAGGTTCAGAAAAAAATGTATATAAAGGATATACTCGTGCGACTTCTGCAACACAACTCAGATATTACCCAATGAGATTTGCTCAATTTGATATGCTAAGTGCTGAGAAATGCTGGAGCTCTTTTAGAGGCAAGATAACGTGAAAACTTGCACAAAAAGCATTGAAAAATGCTTTGAATTTGAATTATTTTGTTCAGCACGAACTACCCCGAGTACAATGTACAAAAGTAGAATTGAAGTTGGGGATTCGCTGTTGTCCTCGCGGAGTCCTCTTGGTTTTCTAGTCAATAACCATGAAGCAGCTGAAATTCTTCTTAGAAAGAAGTTAAATAATTATATTGCAGGTTTGCGTTGTCAGTTATGTTTTTTTATATATCGAGTGGGCCAATTGCAATTCAGGGAGGGGTTTTCAGTTTCCTAGTATTTCGTTCAACTTTAAGGTTGATCAGCCGCAGGTTCTAAAAGTATAATGCTCAAGGAGGAAGTTTTTCATTCGGCCAAACGTTTTAAATTGCCAGATATTGTTTAAAACAGTTGTCTTTGTGCTGAATAGATTTTAAAATACTTCTGCAAAAAAAATAACCATATTCTGCAAAATACTGTAAATACTCTTAGTTATTCAAATTGTTGACCTTCAGTTGTTTTTAATGTGTACTTTTTCACTTGTAAAACCCTTACAGTAGCATTTGTAGATTCTTACAGTAAAATATTAGCAATGGAATCTTTTTTTTTTGAATTCTACATAACAATAAATATATGTTTAACACGGTTGTTTTGAATTCGTTTGGTTTTAAAATTTAACCCTGAGAAGAAGAAAAAAAATGTTGGAATTCATGAATATTTAAAAGGATCACCTGTGAAAGGGTTAGATTCTTCAGAAATAAATTATGTAAATGTACTTTTGATGAAACGTTCTTCAGAGTGCAGTGGCATTTAATAACCTTATCATAATGAGGAATAATGACAGACAAAATCCCATCGATTATGATCCAAGAAATAATAATATAATAAACTATTAATAACATTTTTTAGCAGGTGTTGGGTAGCGTTTTAATGACTAGACCAGGCAATAAATACTGTTATGGTCATTAATTTCCATTTATAGCTAAAGCAAGCTTTACAAGACACTGAATTACTTTTGGCCCACCCAACTGAATCTCAATTGACAATTTTACATGCCATTTTACAATCTAGTTTTTGTAACAGGTGGAGACATTCCCACGCCACCACTACGGTTTGTGCCCACCTCGAGCCCAATAAGGTTTGAAATGAACATTCAAGTGGTTTTACTTTTTGTCCATTTCTCCCAAATAAGTGCAATTTAAGTTAATGGCTTAAATACATTGTTGCAGTGGCAGCCATTTCTCGCACTCGCGGTTACAATCACCGATTGAAGAGTCTATTCAGAGCAGACTACAAAAGCATAAAGACTGGCTTCAGTCTCAAGAATCCAATCGACCGTAACACTTTTTTACCTTACCCATTTCATACTAATGACAATTTCATGTGCTTACACTTTATTTGTAATGACTGATTGTGAACCGAGCATGAATCTTACAATAAATGCAACTGCTTTTTTTATAGTTATTATTTTTTTCCAACGGTTTGCTTCAGTAGGCTAGAAGGCCAGTTTCTTCATGAGAAGATAAATGTGGTTATCCACTTCAAAGTTGTGAAGGTTGTTGGCGTCCCCTTGAAGCCGCATCAAAAGCCCGCCAAACGAGACGTACGAGGCACTGGAACAAAAAGTAGACAGAGAAACACGTTTATTATGCACGTGCACTTGAGAAGCAAATCTAGAAGGTGCCATGTACATTCTTCCTCATCCGTGTCCATGGGTTTTCAATCGTAACAAACACGAGCATGGAATACGAGCCATTTTATGAATCTCATTTATACCCATACCATGCTTTTTACTTTTTTTTTCACATGATGTTATCAAACCTAAGCACTAGTGACTACATTAATAAGTTTGATGCATGACTGCATCATGTCTTGTATCAAAGTGCCACATTACTGAATGTGAGGACCGTGCGAGACGCAATGCTGCTCTATGCTACGGCAGTGGAGATAGTGGTTGCGTGGTTTATAGCACAACCAGCTAACCACACTGCCACAGCAAAAAGCAACTACAATTCCCTTTTCTCTCCGTCTTGCCTTTGATTTTACAGCAAAGAACAAACCGAATCGAAGTACGCGTGTAAACACTTTACGCTGATTAGTCACACAAGTTGTGTCATGCCGGTTAGGAAGCAAGTGAGCAATTGAATGTGTATATAAATTGCACTATGAAGAAAAAGAATGCAATATTATTTTTTTCTTCCCATCTGAATACATAAAAACAATGGTGTGGTAGCACAAGCAAAGAAGTGTAAAACGCAGGCTGCATGTTGCATTTGCACCAAGTGGCACCTGTGGTCGGTAGCCTTGCATATCCTTGCTTACTGGAGCTATGTGGTCATCAAACTTTGCCAAGTTAAAGGTGACCTTCGTATTTTTCGTGACGAGAAATTAGTGGTCCGGAGAGCTTGTGTGTATATATATATACCTTTCTTCTACTTAAAAAATATGCAAAGGCATGGCTTGGCAAGAATTGTATCGTGAATAACTATGCAAGCTGGATTAGCATGTGCCAGAAATGAAAAAGTGCAAGCTGCTCACGCAAAATATTTGCAGACAAAATTCCAAAGGACGCATGAACAGATATGCAGCTAATAGATTTGAAAATAAGGGGCAAAAAATAGTCAACGGTGATTTTGAACACGCTTCACTGGCCGTTTGTAAATTCTTTCAATACTACAGATTGTAAATTTGGGATGACACCAAATACCTAACACTTGAATGTGAAGTGGCTTCTATTTGCCAAAAATAACAATCTCCAAAATAAACCTCAAAGTGATTTCTAAAGTGTTGCTTCGTAAGAAATACAACTTGTGAACTCCTATTGTTTAAATGTGAATACACATAAAACAGTTATTTGGAATGACCACGAAACTCATAACATTTTATTACTTTGTGATAGCTTTTGCTTACACAACTTTTAAATTTCATGCAGTGTTGGATATATGGAATGTGTCATTAGTTACTTTAAATTCTTATGTTAAATTAACTTTTTGTACAGTTCAATCGTTAAAAAAACTAAATTAGGTGTAACTTAATGTTTTAATTCCCACAGGAAAATATTACATTAACCTTTTATTTTTAATATACTACTTGACTTTCTCAGTTTAGAATTTTGGCAAAACAATAAGATCAAAAGTTTGTGAAACAACACAATACATAGCTGTTTCTATAATTGATAAGTAATTTCAAACTAAATGTAAATGTATTATTTGCTACTACCATATTTTTTTACATTTCACAGCGCATGTTCTTGCGTGGTACTGCGGCCGCTCTGGCAATTAACTTCCTATTTAAATTACGTTAACGGTTACTGATTTAATTAGTTAGTGGCCGGCACGTACATTGGCTATGCAAGCATCATCTGGGAAAGAAAGCGTTTGATATAATTAATTAAAGACCACAGGTCTGATAGTGCTCGGACCGCTATACCCGCGGTCACTCCGATTGAGGTCTACTGTGTGAACAAGCTCTGGAGTAGATTAAGAAAGGGGTAAAAAAAAAGGAACTGGGATGATAAAATAAGTAAGTGCACACACACACACCACACAGTATGTGAAGGAATAGGTGGGAGGAAACAAATGTACAAATAAATAAGCAAGAGAAGAGTTGGGCGGAGTAGCCGCCGACAGTTGACATACCAGACGATGCATTTACAGGTTATCTTATCCACCGTTGTAAACGCAGTCCTGGCATGCGACCGCCGGTGACACCAATGAATCAAGGGTGGAAGAAAGTATATAAACTTGAAAAGTGCAGTAGTGCAGTCATCGAAATCCCAATGTGCCATCGCGGTCCTGTGTATTGTGCGGGTCTTTGCGCCATGCCCCCATGCAAAGACTGTGGGTGTCCAGAAAGCCTAAAGAGACTTGTGTGTGCCACCAGACAACTCATGCCAACATGTAAATCAATACACTTGAAAAACTTACACTTCCATGCCAAAAGAAAAAGAAAATAACAATGGAATAATAAGTATATTCTCTCTTCCTTGGTTCATCCAATCCCCATCCAAGAAAACTCCAAATTAAGCAAATCGTGCATGTGTGACGTAATCAACATAGACTGGTCCAAACAGAAATTTCAAATGTTACCATAACCTGGTTTCAACTTTGCGTTTAGTCTGGATTTGCATGGCATTAATCCACAGGTTGGATTTTTAGTACATACAGCATGTATTTGTAAAATTTCTTTTTTTAAATTTAATTTTCCATTAGCTACCATGTTGTTTATCAAATTTTGTAGTAATTTGAAGACGTTATGTGACCTGGTAAACCAGTGTTAAAACTTGCAATTCGAGCTCATTCTGTATCATCCATCACTCAGCATGTAATTGGGCATTATCAGTGAATAGCTGTGTGGTGAGTGTATTGAAGGGTGCAGCTCCAATTGCACAGTTATTTGGATCAGGGTCCCTAACTCAAAATGTTATGCACAATCAAGCTGAGGTTTTAGACACCATGAAATGGTTTTGCATTCTGATGCTAAAGGGACAAGCAAAGTGAGAGATGAGTCTGTTAATGCCTAATTATTGTTTTGCATAAATTATGAATTTGTTTATGTAATATGCAGCTTTCAATTAGTTGTAACACCTGCATTGTCACTAGGCTTCAATTAATTTATTTCTTAATCTACAAATTAGTATGGATGTGTGTCATGCATGCAAACTGCTTTTCTCAAAACTTCCCGTTCACGTGTTAACATAATTCCTTCTAAAACTTCCTGTGGATTATTGCATTGCCAAAACCGAGTACGAACAAATAAAGTAAACATTTGCTTTAATATATACTACATGTTTATGGTATTGCAAATCAAATATTTCATGAAAGTTATTTACAATTCTGTTTGGACCAAACTAGTATTTTTCCCTACATGCACGATTAGCTCACATAATGGAGCACTTTGCTTTTCTAACAAGGGTGTATTTTATGATAAATGTATGTAGTTTGCATGCTATATAGTCTATTGGTACAAAGACTCAAGTTCAACATCCCTGAACCTAAATAAAAGTCAGAATGTAATAAATAGCCTCAGAGTTTTATAGTAGCTATGGTAATTGACATTGTGTACATTGCACCTCATTGTATAACAAGATTTCTGCAAAACAACTTTGTTCCCATTTGTATGTCCACCTATTGCAATACATTTTCCACCTTTCTTAATCATAATCATCATCCTAATGCAATTAAGGTGCAATTCAAATGCTGACAGTATACTGCTGCTGCGTAAAACACTCTTAATACTCCTCGCAATAACTGACCAATGAAAGGGTTATGTTTTTGGCGGGGTTGTACACCGTACACAGCAGCTTCGACTGCTATGCAACTGAGATACCACCAGCTGTGTTCACACATCAAACTGTAACATGTGAACTCAGAGTGGCACTCTGTTTCATAACAGTACACCTATACGTATAACACGTGACATGTTTGCTGGTGCAATGTTGTGCAGTTTGGCCAATTTACATGTTGTATTGTACAATATACTTACAGGCGGGAATTGGGTTCACCTCCACTTTCGTCTCCTTCAATGCGATAGATTTTTCCATACATGACATACTCGAAGCTGTCAGCTCTGGAAGCACCAGTGTCTCGTGGGTCCCATTCGCCATCATCTGGGCACCCATCTTCGCGAAGAGTGTTCGCCAACACCAGGCGGAACTTGTCACCTTCATTATAAACAAACACCATGTAAATTGCATTTCATTTCATGCAAACGAACATCACACACTTGTTTCCAGAACATGAAGGTGTAAAATTGACAAGTAACAAATACTGATTTTACGTGATCCATCAATACACATTGTCCCGGGGACTTCTCTATATTGAACACCACATGCTTTTCGAATATACTAAATACACAGTGGGTTTTTTGTACAGTCGACTAGTTGATTGTAAGGAAAGTTGGCTAACTGTATAATAATGTATACTCTATTCAGAGTTTAGAAGAGGTGAAACGCCCATTAATCCGTGCGTTTCCCCCTCCCCTTTGGGTGAAATGAGACTAGCCGTATTACACGCACCGGCGAGTCTACTTTCACCCAACGGGGAGGGGAAACACACGGTTCTAAACTCTGAATAGAGTATATATTTGTATATTTATTGTACGTTTATTTATTCATTATTTATGATGAATAGTATGTATAGTTTCCATAATATTTATATTATGAGTCATATGTTCAAAAGTGGGTGTATGATCTGTTCTACATGTTAATGCCCTCTTATCAATAATATTGTGCAGTACTGGAGTCCAAAACAAGATTGTTTACCATAGAAACAAACGTAAATATTATTTTGAATGAACATGAAACTCTTTCGATATTGGGAAATACATTAAAAAATAAATTATAAAGATTGCATGGAATCAAAATGCATTTATTCAGTGGAAAAATTGGCATTCATTGCAGGTCTGATTCCTGGTATTTGTTGTATATCCGAACTGGTTCAAGGGAAAACTCCCAGCAAAACTCTTATAATGTCATTTCTCAAGGAGTAACGTTAGCTACGTATATAAACTATATAGGGCATGATTTCCTCATTAAAAAGATTTCAATAATTGGCTTATTTTGGTGAATTTCCTGGTAATACTCCTTCAACTGGTTTCCTAGAACATTTCAATTGAAGTATGGCAGTCATTTCAACCTTTGGCACTTGTTTATGTAACTTCTGACTTCAATCGTTTATATGTTACATGTTTCTTGTAAATGAGAGCAATTATCATTGATGAAAACAAACTCGTTTAAAATTCAGAAAGTTGTGAAATAGCTGCCAAACCTGTCCAGCAGCACATATAAAAACATTTGTCAAGTAAAGAATAGTTCCATTCTCACTGTTATCGTGCACCGGAATGTTATAGACAACACTTGGAATTAAACCTACTTCAAATTGTAAGTTCTCTTTAAATTAAAAATTTGCTATAACTTCCTCATTGAAACGGTGCACTGCCTTAATCTGATAAAAAATGAACGGATATAGTCAGGGAAGTTGGGGATTATATCGGAAGTAGAGATATTTAAATGAAATCAAACGTTACCACCATGTTATAGGCCTAATGAAACTATTAAAGTGTGGAGGACTAAACATTAAAATTCCAGAATTTTACTCGTTTGCGTGTTCTATTTGGGGAGAAATTGTAATTATTTTAATTGCTATAAATTCTTGTAATTTTGCATTGTTTTGTGAGGTCCATTATAACTGATCCTTATATGACCGACTAAAAGAGGAAACTGAATTTAACATAGTCGACTGCAACAACAATAAAAAAAAACACTGTAAAACATCCTACCATTTTTATCCCATTAAATCGTTAAAATCTACTAAACAAGTTATTTGTCATATATATACTACATCACATGGCATATGTTGATTAAAATTCATGGCACAAATTTTGCTAACTTGATGCACAACAAAATTGCTTATTAGATTACACTTTTATCCGATTAAAGTCACATTTCTGGTGCAGATGTAATTAAAGCCCATAAGTTTCTTGTCAGTTTTGAGTAGATCGCAAAACTTGCCTAATTCCACGGGGTACAGTTGGGTGTTCACATCCAAGATCAGGTCCATCTTGAACGACTCGCTCTCGCAGTGAAGTCTGCTGACTGCAAAATGTACACAAAACAAAACCCACGTTCAGCTTTTATACACACATCTTTTGACTCAACGGGATAACCCGTCTTCTGATGCGTTACCATGACAACCGGATGAGCAACATAATGTGCCCCATGACGTCATTAGATCATGTTTTACTCTGTATTGCTGCGTTTTCCTATTCAATAACCAAGCATGCTCCGTTTCACTCTTATTACACGTGAATCTGCATCATTAACATTCATTTTTTTCCCCTCCCATTTAATTTGTACTTTAATACGAAAATTAATTTGCTATTGAATCTAGAGAGGCCACGCCCAAAGAAAGTCGATGGGCCGAGTTCGTGATATTCGCAAAGCAATTTATTTAAATATGCATTGTCATAAAGCAGTTTATTTCAAATTGTCCTCGTGCGACAAACGTTCAACAGGTTCAACCAATGGCGTTTAAGAATGACTTTTCAGGCCCCGCCCAAATATATGAAGTCCATATCTTATTAGGAGCGGCTCAATTACGAAAATAGACACGCACTGAAATGTTTAAGTTAATCGGTTATTGATCAATTGATTATCTGCCTACAGAAACGAGTATTATCATTTAAGAAACTGGTTTGGTATATGAGCCGCAAAATGTTCCAATCGCGGTCAAGACTGGCGAATGATTGACAACCGGGATTGGCCACGCCCCTTAAGTTCAAAAATTTATGACCAGTTGAAAGCAGGTGGACGTTTGAAATTACATTACCGATTCTGATTAATAAGTCATTCGGTTTTATTCCTGCATATTTATTTAGTGCTCTAATCACTTGGGGTTTTGTTTTTGCAACGCGCATTTTGACACATAGATGTCGCTTTTCAAAACATCAAAAGCTGATTAATATTTTTCCCGACTCAATAGTTCAATTCAATAGTGGTACGTAAAAAATAAACCTGTGGCATTGGCAGTGAATATGACGAAACAATCGTAGCCTCGCTAGCAAGCCCCGCCCACGCGGTGATTATTAGTATATCAACCTTGAGCACCCGTGCCCTTTCATCCCCCACTTGAGTGTTTTTCATTTTTTCCTTGTTATTGGTCCCGCTCAACCTCATCATCCTTTCGTCCCACACGCAAAGCGACTGTGACGTCATTGCAGCACGTGTAAATAAACGAGGAAGAACGGTTTTCCGCGAAACATTTCGCCCATGTGTTTTCCTAAAAATCCTAACCGAAAGTTGTCATTTAAATTTTTTTAAATCATTTTGTGGCTAGAATACGCCCATGGAAACTTTTTTCAAAACAAACCCTGGATGTATGGGGACGGTGCAAGTTTTTGATTGGTTTATTTAATTTAACTGACGTTTTTGAAATAGTCTGTCAAAAAACAAAATATCGCCTTCATGTTTTGTGGAAACTTCTGTAATGGCGGCAAAAGATTGCACTGAACTCTGCGGCCATACACCCTCGTTTACGAAGGTCAGGGCGTGTCATATATAGGCCACGCCCATCGTTCATTGGCCCACACTCTACCAAGGTAGCATCAGAGGGAGGACGTCCGCTTTCAAGGACGTCCTTCGGACTATTCCACTGTCGCCGCCTACTGCGGGTAGCGCTGTGCAGGTCAGGGGCGTGCAACCCCTCCACCCAGCCCCGCCTCCCTCCCCCTATTGGGTGTAACCAAGGGCAACGCTGCAAGTGCGTCACGGCCGCGTTCGATTGTCAAGATGGCGACGCAGCACCCCCTGGGTTTTCCGCATTGGATGAATCCAGCGCTTTTCATTGCCAAGGTCAGAGCATAAACCGGCGGCAAATAACCAAAGACGCAATCGATATCTGTAAAAGTAAGGACGGGTGGATGGATGGCTAGATTGATGGCAAAACGTCGACCGAACCTCAAACACTCGTGTTTGCGCCTCGGTTGAGTTTACTGAGTTTACTAACTTACTATATACAGTACATCGTAATTTTTCCGCCGCCAAAAAAACATGGTATTGCTCCAATTTAGCACCGTATCTTATTTTTTGTTTCCACTCGTGGGTGATGTCGTAAAACTGTTGTAACTGTGTGCAATACGCGGATGGAAGGTTTATTTTCGTTGAATTTCGCAAGTGTTACATTCCCGGTCAGAAATATAATTTATGTCCGCTGTTGTATATCTCAAATTTTCGGCAGAAGTTTAATTCGGAAAGAGGTATCTATCTATCCTATTTATCTATCCATTAAAAAAATAAGTAAACATTTTTTTCTGTTCCCTCGTCTAAACATAATCGCGTTATTTTTGCCCTCAAAAAAAGGATGCATGTCACGGAATTTTCCTGGAAAGATTTTGGGAAAATTCTGGGAATTTTACTATCCGCTAGTTCTCTCAAAAGTTTCCTCAATTTAAGTACCCTAAAAAGAGCTGCGGATTAAATGTAACCACCGTTCAGAATGTCAGCTGATTCCTAGAAATGATCCATTCAAAAGAAAAAGAAATAACCAATTAGTAAATGTAGTCTAATCACTTAAGCCTAATTATGTTGCACATCCCTTTTTTCCCCCCAAAAAAACGCTTGCAAATTAATACTGTTACGTAACAGCTGTTAGAATACAATTAACATTTATGACGCTGTGCACCCCGCCAAAACGTAAGCATTGAAGCCTACTTGTATTTAGTCAACTGTGAATTAATCATTATTGGATATTTTATCCGTCCATCAAACGTCAAAAGTATATCCGTGCACCCTTGACATCCCCAACCGTATCATTTTATCCAAATATAATTTTAAATAACCAACACTGCCCATTTCCCACCCACTTTTTGCAGGTTTTAACGTCACGCATCCGCTAATAACAAAACTCGATAAAAATGTATTGGTGATCTTTAAAAAAAGATGCAAAACACGGCTGCTAACGTCGTAATGCGTGACGTCACAGTTACGTCACACGTTGCTACACAAACCCCGTGACATTTCGAGTAACGATCCAATTCGTCCAAACCTTCCGTTTTACTACTGTAACCATTGTATACTGGCGGAGGGTAATTTTATTGAAGTGACGACATACTGTATAAGGTGTCACAACAGGTGAGCACTGTTTTGTAAAATATTCTAAGCCTACTTTTACTTTTTCCCCACCCGCAAGTAAAGTTTCTGGCTTTTGGAACCAGATGGCGCTTTGCAAAGTGCTGCGAATTAAATATACTATCATTCTTATACCAACCTTATAAAAACGTACACCAGTTTATCGTGTGAGCAATAAAATTGAATATAAATTTTCACATCGCACAAATGTTTAATGTAGTAGGCCTACATAATTTACTATGACAGATTGATGAATATTCAGTATTTATGACTATAGACTGTGCAGCGCTCAGAATAAAATCGTTTTATTCAAGCTGGAAATGCTTCGTCATATCCTCAACTTGCATTTCAACCGAACTTCGAGGAAATACCCATTTTAAATTAAAGGGGGAAATTTATTTCAGGGCTGCTACTCTCCTAAATACCTGGAAAAACTCATAAATATTGTATATTCAATTTGTACTAAAATTGCTTGGTAAGACAGGAAATGCCAATCCCAATCACTTTGCCCGTTTGAAAAAGTTAATATAAAGTGTCCAACTAAATACATTAGCTTTTCTGACAATCGGCTGATATTCTATCTCCGCTCCACAAACTCTTGCCACTTGGTTTTTGCACGCTCCCCGAAAACCCTACTTTTAAATTATTTTTGTGGGTTGCACATGGATCGAAATTAGCATACACCCTCCCCCAATAACCGATTAATCACGTTGTTTTTTGTGGGACAATATGCTAACAATTAACTCCATCAACCCTTCTATTTTCGGTCTGTGTTAAAATGGCGTCGCAGGGACCCACAGGTGCTGACGTCGCAACTTCCAGCCTACAGTCACGTGACTTATGTGGGCGAGTTGTGACGTCATGGCACTGCGCATTAAAATCCCTCTTTCTCGATAGGAAGCAATCCGAGAGCGGCAAAATTTCCAAGAAAAGTCAATAAGGGTCGTCTCCGATTGGTTCTTGTTTGGCGCCCGATGACGTCACGCGCTAGCGGCAGATGTTCCACAAAACATTCCCTTGCAGTAAGTCACCACGGGGAAAGAAAAAAATAGCCAACCACCCCTAATAATTCCCCTGTAGGGCATTAGGCCTATCAAAGATCCCTGCTAAGATGGAGGCCAACAGAGGGGGGAATGTAAACGACTTCCGGAATGAAGCAATAGCACTTAAATTCTTAGCTGATGCTATCATAATGTTTGTTCCTACCTAGAACAAGATACTGGGAAAATTTCTAATGAAAACATGGCATATTCCATGATGGAAGCAGGGGGAGAAGGGGTGTTGTATGTTGTCATATAAGGGTTTCAAGTTTCGACATTGCTATGCAGTGAAACGATTCTTATGTTTAGTGGTACCCTATACAAAGATTGGCACAAGTTTGGTTCGCAACAATTCTTGGCATTTGCACATTGTGACATTTCCAAGCGTTATTTTTTTGTGGGAAAGGTGGGGGAGGATGGGTAGGGTAAGAGAAAACATTTTGTTTTTAATGAAAAAACATGAGATTCGCTCTACGTCATTATTGACCGCATAAACTGAACCCAATACTATTTTGAAAACATGTAGCCTATAAGGAAAAAGTTAATTATTACACTTGTTACTATTATATTATTTGCAATTGATCATCACAAAGCTCCTATTCAATTGTAAATATTGACATCGCATACGGCATATAGGCCTAAAAGCATTTGAGATATTGCGCAATGTTTTGAAATCTGTGACGCAGCAATACAAATGAAAAGATACCAATAAAATGTAAACGTTTACAAACGGTTTCACATGAAAATAAGTTGTAACCATATTGCAAGTTGATGAAGCGATGTTACTGTTGTCGCCATTATAATTTTTAGTTAATTAAACTTTTAATGAAACTCGATTTAAATTACTTTAAAGCTCATATTTCTGTATTAATGTACGAGAAATTATAAATCTGTTTAAAAATACATCTGTTGAAGGAAAAAACATACGTAATCGGCAGCACAAGGATATTACGCAATACTTTAAAGATGACTTTCTTTTTTATTTGTATTGCATGCTGTTTCACAGAGACGTTTTGTTTATCAAAAAAGTATCTTATGAAAATTCCTGACTTTGAGAAAGTCCAAGGTTATTTATCTACAGATACCTATGTGTGTGTGCGTAGCACATATATTGTATACATGCGCGTTATCATTGAAAACCTCACCTGTACCAACGGTGGCATAACGACGCACTTGCGAGAATTTGATGAGCTAGCGTAGCTTTGTGCCACATTGTTCTATGCAAATGAGGTGCATATACGACGATGACCACAATGTCAGGTAACTGCGCCATCCCATAGAAGAGCATTGACTAACTGCGTCATTTCTCCGGTCTCCATCTGCCGACTATGTTCGTGTCCATACGGAGAGGCTAGGAGCCAGCAACCAACTGCGTCGTCAACGAAACTGCGTACAGCAACGCCCTCCTCCCACCCAACACCCGAAACTTGCGTTGCGCTCCAAGTGCGTCACGCGTTGCGTTGCGTTACGTACGCCTTACGTTCGCATAGCGCTATAACCATTATTACGTTACTAGTCGTCACGCGCGCCTACGTCATTCCATCCATCTTTCAGAATATTTTTTAATTCATATATTGCAGGGAGTGGACGGCAAAATACAGTTTGTGGCAAAATACAACGCACATGACAGTTTGGGGTGATCTGTAATTTAAATGTTGTGTATTTGGGTGCTCATTTTTTAAAATATCATTACAACGTAATGGTCATAATAAGCTATTATGCAAAACACTCCCTTCACTTAAAATATATTTTGACCAAAAACTGTAATTGCATGAAATCTTGATTTTTTAGCGACAAAACGTAACTTGTTACGGTGACCTAAGTATGCTCTTTACACAATTTCAAACGGTACACTGGATTATTTTAATTTGTTTGACTGTATAATAGAACAGTTTCTCAAAATTATAACATTCCTTTACATTGTTTTGATCTGCATTAATGAACCAATTTGAAGTGCGAAATTTCAAAAGGCCCTAAAGGGTTATCAAACGTAATACAATACATTTAATCACGATTTACGACTTTAAAAACATGACTAATTTGTTTTTCAAAAACTGGTTTTATTTTTATTCTGTAATGAACGAGTATTTGCAACATGATTTTAAAAAGATGCAAGTGTACATAAAGAAATCGTGATTCAAGATAGTTTGCAATATTTTCCACAGGCTGCCTATTAGAATGTTGCATTGCAACTTCTTGCAAACTCCGTTTTAACTTTTAATAAATTGGCAATTTCCTACTTTGTTTGAAAAACTAATAGGATTGGAGATTTTAGTAATGACTCTTGTCCGCTGTATTGATTGGGGTAATGAAATATAAATACGATAGCTTACATATGATAATAGGAAATGAGGATTGTAATAATTGTGTTTGAGAATGCCGCAGCATTGTTTTGTTTTATGTTCGGTGTCGGCAGATACTCGCTTCCTTGTTTAAAAGCAATATAAAAATACAGATTGAAAGTTATGTGAAGTGATGCGCAAGCAGGTGAGGGAGGGAGGGACTTTTGGGAGCAGCGACGCATCATCAACTAGGCCTACGATGCGTAGTGCAGTCACTGGAGTAGGCCACGGATCTGAGCATGCGCAGCGTGCGCGTCAAGCCGCGCTGACCTTCACCTTGGACGCGTCGGTTGAGGGCATTTTATACGAATACGTTCTCAATGCCAATGCTATACACTCGCCAACAATCTGGCACGCGATCGGGTTACGTTGATTGTTGCGCACAGTCACACTGTTTTACTCGTTTTATTCTGTACGTACAACGACGGCCAAGGCTAAAATCGACAATTTTTTTTCTCTGCAAGAACAACGCGCTGTCTTCCACAGATGCACAATTTGCCGACTACACATAAATACAATTTCGAGAAGCGAATCACGTGACTACCAAATGGCACAGTTCACACGTACAATTTTATTAAGCGTTCCTAAATGTTGGGTGCATGGAATTGCAACTTGGGCAATTTAAATTAACTAATTCGCATTCCCATGCAAAATTTACTTTAACTTCCTGACATTTACAATAACATACTTGTGCATAATTATTTTTAAAATTTAATACGATTATTTAAGTCTTGCAAGGTAAATACCAAATTGCAAATTGTTATAGTAGTTATTATTATTCTATATTCATGCTGCCTCGAAATTAAAAATTATTCATACGAGATTTGAGGGGGAATATCCTTGGGCGTGTGATAAAATTAGGTAAAACGACTATTTGTAGTGGCGCCATCTAGTGTTGTCCGACCAATATTGCTGCAATTTCTCAATTTGTAATGAATTTATCTTAGATAAATAACGCCGCAGTGATTATTCAAGAGACTTGTATTGTAAAAGGATTTAAAGTTCGTTGGAAAGTGTTGATAACTAGATATATCCAAATGAAATAAACTTATTAATGGGTTTACCAATCTTTTTAACGGACAGATTAGGAAATGCTGATAAACACCGCCGCCGCTAGGTGGCGAATGTATCGCCTTGTATTATTTGTACCCCACGTGTCTCTAGCTGGATTTTCCGTCATCGCAGAATTACAACGCGACGCATTCGTGCACGAAGCTAGAATTTGACCGAATTCTCTTCGAGTATTTAGTACTATCTTAGTCGCCTAAGCTACGATGTTTACGTTAACGAAGAAATGACAAGTTTTGCGTACCTCGGTCGAATTTCTTGCCTTCAGGATCGATGTCTTTTACGTCGAAAATATCTTCGAACAAAACACCCGCCATTATTGAAGTCGAACTGTTGATCTTTCAGTGGCGCTTCGGCTACTGGCGTGGAGTCTGAATTTATAAATGTGCTAAAAAGGCGGGAAATTGCGAAAACTGTTGTCAGCTTTATCCAAGGCTTTATTAAAACAGGATTGTAAGTTGAATGGTGTGGTCACCGTGGATGTGTCCTAAAATGGGCGTTAACAAAATCAAGGTCACGGGGAGGTTGATCATAAATTTTGTCCAAGGTCTTGTCGTTAAATTTTATTGTGCATATTAAAATGGGATGTTCCGGCCATTTTGTCGCTAGTGTTTACGCCGCGGACGATTTGACGCCATTTTTCTTACAATTCGCTATTCCGCATATTTCGGCATACTTTCATGGCAAGCAAAATTGTATAGGTATATTATTATTGTTTTGGGTGGCTTTGGGGTTCGCAAAATTCGTACATAATGCAGCTCTTTCCGTTTACGGTCTGGGAAATGAGCAAGCGATTGGCAACAGCGGGAATTGGATCGTTGACAAAATGGCCGCTCTCCCTCCGAGAAAAAATGGGTCGACTGCGAAAACAGTAAAGAAGTTTTCGACGCCGCTTCAAATTCTCTTACAAATGGGTTTCCCCAAGAACAGAGCGTATGTATTTTCAAGATTTTCAGTTGTCGATGCGCAAATATGCTGCAATATCGCTTTATACACGTAAGCGTACGTTTAAAGCCTGCACCATATTTTTGCATATATATATTTCTCTATAATTTTGTAATGAATAGGCTATATGATTCAGTTTGTCATCAAGTCTATTTAATAATTTGTTCATAACATTTCAGGGAAAAGGCATTGGCAGCCACTGGTGAACGAGGAGTTCAATTAGCAGCAGATTGGCAAGTTCAAAAAAAAAAAAAATGTGGTGCACTCCAATTTAAATATAAAAAAACACTTTTGATTGCATTACTTCGATTCATGTTTATATTTTGTCGTCCTACTATTGAATTGCAGTGAATAATACATTTCTGTGTAAAGTCCTTTAATTATTGCACAGCTGTGAAAAATTTGAGAGTGCATTATAATTTCCACCATAATTATGCTGGCATTTATTCCGTTGTATTAATTGGCACATTTGTTTTGAAACAGGCTTCTTGCTCATGTGAATGATCAAACATTGGACACTCTTGAACCGAGGGAGTACATTGTATACCTTTGCCCATCAGGGCCCTTGGCGGATCAGCTGCAACAATTTTGGTCAAGATCCCTCATGAGATGTGGCCGCAATGGAGCCCACAACCAGCTTCCTCATATAACTTTATGCTCGTTTTTCAAGGTAATAGTTCCATGGGCCGTTTTTCATTTGTAATTTTTCATTTATTATTTTTGTAATGCTTTTATAGGTAGCTGATGAAATGGTAGGCGAGGTGGTTCACTGCCTGAGGAAAGTTGCAGAAATGTGCAGGGCCGAGTTTCCTGAACGGTTACAGCTGGAAAGGTATACGTCATCAAATTTCATCGGACTGTTTGTTGCCGAGGAACATGCAGAAATGCTGAGAAAAGTTGCAGTTCTGTATGCCAGGGAAATGGCTGCTAAAAGTATTAAAATATTATTTAAACGTATTTTGATTTTATTTTAAATATCCATTTAACTTGTTCTCTTCTTTAGATATTGTTGTGGAAGCTGCAACAAAATCTGTGCATCTCACATTAGCGTATCAGTTTGAGGAGAAGGAATATGCTGCATTGGATGAATTGGCAAGGGGTTTGGTTGATCCTGCAGCGTGTGCTCTTTGGGAAATGAGGCTTTATTCGCGAGATCCTCGGGTGTCTGGCCATGAGGTATACATGCACTTTCCTGTAATCACTATGCACTTATTCAACATGTAAGAAAATTCAAGTAACACTAATGTGGGCAGAGGGTTACGATTCGTTTTTTAGGTGCACAAAGTTATATATTCACACCTGCCCCAGAACCCGGATGAACTGGAACTCCTGATTGGAGATTTCGTTTTTGTTGATGGCGATCAGCTGAACCGTGCCTCGGATGATTGGGTTGAAGGCACTTCTTGGCTTAATGGCTGCGATGGTGTGCTACCCAAAAATTATATTGAAAGAACTGCTGAATCTGATGCTTATACTCTTCATAGGTATTCAAGGAAAAAGTGCACTTTGCATTAATAACACTTCCCTAAATGAAATCAATGTTTTAGATCTGTTACTTTGACAAAATGCGGAATGCAACTTGACGAATTGCAAGCAGCTACTGGTGGCCGTAGACAGCCATTTCAGTCGAGTGAACCCTCAGATGTGGCCACCGGTGATGGCAGTTTATCTTCAAAGACCCATGCGGAGGACCCTGCGGTCAAGAAACGAGACACGAGCACCTCGAGTGGTACCACCAACCGCAACTCTGCCTATGACAACATGGAAACGGCTGACGAAAAGGTTTGTTTTTCATCCGAAATGCTGAAGGTTTCTGAATTTTTTAATAGAATTGTACCTATTTGAATGGTTGTCAAGGGAGTTTCGGAACTGAAAAGACCGCCAAGGAAGGTGATCGTGTCACGCCATGGGGAACGCGTCGATTTCACATTTGGGACCTGGATACCTTTCTGCTTTGATGATGCAGGTATAAATGCATTTCATATTCATAGTGACTCCATTTGAATACGATTCCTCGAATGCTTCATTGGGTTTGAAACTAGGGAATTACATTGTTATGGATCTAAACATGCCGAATAAAGTGTCTAAGCGCAAAGGAATACCGCAGTGCTTTCAGAAAGATTGTCCACTGACTGAAACAGGACTTCATCAAGCTACACTAACAGGCTAGTATTTTCATTGTGTTGTTATTTACTAGAAACTTATGTAATGTATTTGTTTATTAGGCCTTGCGATGAAGCGGTACAATGTGGAAGTGAATTCCGTTTACTGTTCACCTGCCTTGCGGTGTGTACAAACATGTACAAATATTTTAAAAGGTATAGTTAGGTACCAAGTTATAAATACTTGAAGGATTGCAGGAATGTGATGCAATGTTCTTTTTTAATTTCAGCATTGGAATTAAGCCATTTACCCATCAATATCGAACCAGGCTTATTTGAATGGCTTGCTTGGTATCCCGATTTGATGCCGGAATGGATGACAATTCCGGTATGATCAACATTACAATATTTTTTATATCTTTCCACTGTTCAATGATGGCTTGCCTATTTTTATTATATTTTTGTTATTATAGGAGTTAAAGGAAAATGGCTACAAGGTCAGCACTCAGTATAAACCATTGATCACAGTAGATGAACTTCACGATCGGCAAGAAACGAGTGAACAATATTATATGCGGAGTTACTACGTTACTCAAAGTGTGCTGAAAGCCACATCGGATATTGGTAAATTCAGTAAGGTGTATTTAGTGAATGATTGAAATTTGAATGGTAACTATATGGGATTGTGCAGGTGGGTCGATACTTCTAGTGGGCCATGCAGCTACATTAGACGCGTGCACCAGGCAACTTTGCGGTCACCAACCGCGGTCATCAGCCGAGTTGACCAGACTCGTGCACAAGATCTCGTATTGTGGAATAGCTTTAGCCGAAGAGGGACAGTCTGCTGGAGATAATTGGAAGCTGGTTTCTCCACAATTTCCCCCTTTGACGCATTCAGGAAACATGCGTTTTGACTGGAAGGTTCTCTTATAAGAAATGTCGCATCTTAGGTAAACGGTACGTATTTACCAAGCTGCCTAATTCACGTAGGAGACTGCCTCTAGATAATGTCTCATTAGTATATAGGTACATAGGTATTTCAAAAAGTATATATATCTATATATATATTTGGTCTCGTGATATTCGTCAGACCAGCATTGAAGTACAAAAGTGCGAGATTTGCTTAACTGGGTGGTCGATGGGATGAAGGATACCGGGATGTAGTGCATATATTTTCTTGTTTCTGTTGTAATTATGCAATGGTGTTGCTGTATTTTATTGTTTCTATATTTCATCTTCCAAATCGGTGTTAAATTAATTGTGTGATGCTGAATTATGAAAGTTTTTAAAGCTAAATATGCAATTTATGCCTTTCCATTATAAATGGTTTTTATGGTTGGATGCGTTGTTTTTATGTATGCATTTGTTATTAATAATGGGCAACAATGTGGATTAATTTTTATAGAGCACCATGTCTTTTTAAATTTGCTGCTATATACCAAATAAAAATATTTTGATTTGTTGAAAAGTTGTCGAGATTAATTTGCGCATATATTCCAGTTCCTTTCTGAAAAGCAAATTAATACTAACTTATAATTATTGAACTCCGCGTCAAACATGTTATACAAAACCAAAAAAGCCATTGAAATACAAAAAAAATGGATGCATGAATTTTTAATAATTAAATTAATTATAGCTCAATTAATAATTGAGAACTTTAAATTTTGAAATTTAATTGTTTTCCTTGTAATTTTTTTAAACCCTTTTTATAATAATTTTAATGAAATATATTGACCTATATTTATTACACGCAAGGTGACTACTAATAGATTGCTGATGGGGAATCCCGCCAAGTATGTGCAACATTTTATGACGTCACCACCCTATTGTTGCGCGTCACGTGACCAACTATTGCACCGCAAGAAAGTTGCACACGGGCGTTGCGCGATTGCTTTCCAAGAATTGCTTTCGCAACAGTCGGCTGGAATTTGCTCATGATGCTGCTGTTTCGCTGTAGTGTAAAATCCACGTTAATTCTTAGCTGTGAAAGAATTTGGTAATCGTTTTGTAAGTATTCGAAGTAATATAAATTGGTGATAACGTGAAATAATATATTTAAAGATAACGATTGTTGAAAAATGTCCGTGATCGATTGAAAACGGAATGTGTTTTGTTAAGCCTAACCGTCAAAATGATCCCGACTACCCGTAAAAACAGCTTATTGTTGTCATGCACGCATTTGTACGAGAGTTTAAACCTTGGACACAGTGCAAATAACCGCATGATGACTGTGTGTGACCATCGTATATGACGTGTGTGTACTGATAGATGGTAAATATTCAGTGCAAAGTTTGCTTTGTTGTTACAGATGTCATTCTCCCCAATGGATTGTGGGGGCTTTTATGAAACTAGCTGAAAGTTATTGTAAATGCCACGCCAACGAGAATATGATATCTGCAGGAGAAGTTAATTTCCAAATGACGGTCGAGCAAAATGAAGACAATGATGAGAACAATGCCAAATGTTGTGAAAAGCAGTGGAAGAAAGAAGATTTAAATGCGGTCAATGATGTTGTCATACCTCGAATGGACTTGAAAGACAATATTGTTTTGGAGAAGGAAGAAGAGATAATTGAAGAAAATATTAGTAATGAAACGGGAATTAAGGAAAAGCCGTCTGATGTTTGGATTCATGCTACTTGCAATGAACGTGAGTATTATTATTGTCTAAACTAATATTGAAATATCAAAAATTTCCTATTTTGTAGTTTGACATATTAACAATAAATTATTACAGTTTCAGAATTGACAATTTGTCAACTGAAGAACACACTGTCAAATTTGAAGATTGTGGTGGAAGGTACATAGTCTGTTTCTTGTTCTGCACAGGTGATAAATAAAATATATTGATTAGAAATTGTGAATCTTCTTTAGATGTGTCTTCCGAGTTGGTGAAACTATTGCAAGAGAGACAAGCACTGCAAGAAGAGGCTGATGTGAGGAACATTGCCATTGAGCAGCTTTTGAAGGTTTACGATAAATTCGGCTGGAAGCTGAACGATACGATTACAATTCAAATGAGTGTTTTGCCACAGTCCCCTGAAAAAGCCATCGATTGCACTTAAACCTTGAGAGCGATATTTGTTAAATTTCTATATTGGAATGAAACAATCCATCACTCTTTAACAGAAATGACAGTACAGATGGCAGGTATAAATCTGGTGATTTTAGGAAGTTTGTCAGTTTTACCAGGGTTTACGATGGCCGTGGATGTAGTATACGTATTACATAATACATTTTTTAAGTTGGCCTGTTATAAACAGCTAAAAAATTAAAATAGAATAGACTGAATTCCCAAAATAATTTATGCAAGTTTTAACATTTTCTTTCCACTGATCTGATTTTTCATTTAAATATAAAAATACAAGGGATTCACTTCCATGTCCCACTGGTCCACCACGCAGAAAGGTTTTAGTGGTGGAAAAATATGTATACAGTACGAATTTGAAATTTCAAATGCACATTCATCTCCAGTTCAATTTTTGAATTGCCTTGGAAAACATATCCAGTAGGTATAGTGTAATTTGAGGAGTTAGTTCATTTTAACTGAAATTCAGAAAAATACTTCTGTTTCTGTCTATTCCAATTCATATAATTCAATTTAAATATTAACTGTATTGAACGGTTTAACAATTGCTGGGTTTAGATTTATATAGTACAGATCATGAAATTAAACGAGCTTTTAAAAAACTTGTGACACAGTATTTTCTCTTAGCACAATGTTATTTGTAAACTATTTCAATGCCTTGCACTGCTGTTTAAATATTAACACTGAAAATGGCAGCCAACTGAAATGATGCGTATATTAAATGATTTTAAATGAATGCATAATTTTAATGTCCATTTTGACGTTAATGTCACTAGTGCCGTATAGTGTAGATGTATCACAATTTCATGTACCATGATACAATCATCTATAGGCTTGTATCAAGCTTGCTTCGTTTCTTCCAAAATATTCTTTTCAAGTATAATGTAGTGTTCTTGAATAATTGTTATATTATACATATAGGTATCGAATTTGTCAACAATAAAGTGACATTTGCAATTCATTCATTGATTTGGCTCAATATAGCTGCTCAATATCACCACTTAAAATGCATATAAATTTATTACCCTTATATTTTAATTGTATTTCAAAACCAGTTCATATTATATTTGTGTCACTACAAGTTAGGATTAATACACAACAATTTATAAACTTAAGGTATAATTGCAGTTTATTGTGAAGAATTTATTGCATATATAATGTATAACCTTGAAGTTTTGCACAGATTACCACAAAGTGAACAATCGGGAACTTATAATACCGGTTAAAAATGACGTCATATAAATAGCGCTATAGACACGGGTATTCAAATTAGTTACAGGTCACGTGATCACCCAATGAGGATCACCCAATGAGGCTCGCCATTGCCAGTTGTTCTAAGGACCTCCAAGTTGTTAGTTGATGCAGACAAAGGCAGTCGTACTGAATACAACTTGCATCGGAACATTTAGTGTGAACAGATAAAGGTAACTATCATATTATCACCCCAACTTATTGAACTGTTATTTAATCCCAGTTTAAATTTAGTGATACTGTATTTGGTGTGATCCGTACAACAATCATTATATAAATGTTACGCAAGCTTCCATATTCACAGAAGTTACAAGCCCAAGGTCCAACTATGTATATTCAAAGTAAAACTCCAATATATATTACAACAAATATTCACATGTAGAATATCAAATTACCTTCAACTAAATGCAATAATTGAGAGCAAGATTTGTTGAAATTTTTATTTGTATTACATGAATTGAAAATTATTAAAGATTGTATTTTAGTCTTTTTTAGTACAGAAACGTGATAAAACGATGAACATAGTATATTTTTTTTTTTCAATCACAATATCGATTTGCATTATTAAATTGAGTCTGGTAATTGCAGCATTGCATAAACCTGTTTGGAAAATTTTCAAATATATCATTGAACTTACTAACAATATGTTATACAGATTATTTACAAATATTGCCTTGTTTCAGGTGTAAATAACAACTCTACCAGCGTACAACGGTTCACATACACACCACAAAGGATCATTTTTGCAGTAAGTGAAAGCATACAAACTATGTTTTTAATTTATCGCTATGCATGGACATCTATTTCTGCAGGGTTTGTCAGAAACGTAATATATTTAATTAATAGCGTACCCCAT
>JAQFZQ010000662.1:0-28568 GCA_034696005.1 Glomeris marginata | reverse complement strand
TTCGAGGTTTCCAGGGGAGGGGTATTAGATCGTGCCTCACTTGGACACAGAAGGGAGGGTAGGGGTACAAAAATGCTGCTTTTTTGGACACGAAGTTTGTGCACGATCCCTAAGGCAGGATGTAAAAATTGATCCAACAACGTGGGACATTTTAAACGAATTATTTATCTAATGCCTATAAGAAAATGTGAATTTTAAAGAATCAAGATGGCCGCCGTCATCTAAAATTGGTTTCCCTAACAGTAACTGTAATTTTATACATATGGCATCATCAGATAAAGAAACATCACTACACATGCGCAAATAGAATGTACAAATCATGAAATTTACAATTTTCTCCTTGGTATTATAAAGAAACGGAAAATGTCATCGACATGAATAACATGAACGAACACGTTCTAAAACCGCCGCCATCTTGAAATCTAATCCCACTCGCTGAAAACAACGGCGTAGTTTCCTAGTTTCCATTATATATAACGATAATTTAGCACATAAATCGCCTGACTTTATATAGATAAGCCCAGGGATGTGATTTTTAAAACAATTCGAGAGTTGAGTTCACTGTAGCGAAAATGAAATTCAACGAAGCAGAATGTTTATAAATTCGCGCGCAACTCGCATTTACAACGCTCCTGCCAACGGTGTTATTTGATTTTTGAATCGCTCCGCAAAAAACACGACTAAAATGCATTCATAACGTGATAAGGGCAGTCTTTTTTGTTCTTATTGTTGCTGTTTTTGTTTGCGGGGAAAAAGAATGAAAGGGCATTTGTTGTCGATATAAGCATTGTCACCATCTCGAGCGGCTGCAACAAAATGGCGTTGAGTGGAATAAGAAGAAAAATCACGCCCACTTTATATATAATGGCACACAAGATTAACTCCGAGTATCCGTCATTGTAAATCGCCCCTGTCCTATAGTGGCTCGTTTTCGACGCATTTGCAGGAAATTGCTTGAAGAGAAATGGCCGACTTGGCTAACTGCAATGATATTTAAGTTTTTTATCTTGCCATTTATTTTTTTGTTGTCGCTGTGGTGCAATTTTTACCGAAAAGTGATCACGACTGCGAATAAACGGTTGCAAGTGGGTTAGAAAAAAATGAACATGGGCGGGGCTTGAAGCCAACAGCAGGAAATTATACTTATTAATAATAATGCCAAACACAGTACAAGGGTTGTGTTGTTTCTTTCTCTGTCATCGTCGTCATCATCATCATCATCAACTTTTCATTCAATGCCTGCTAGGGATTTCTTTGTCAACAGCGAATAATGAAAAATTGCGAGGAAAAAAAAATAGTTCAGCTGGGAAGAAGTTGTAAAGCAATATGATCATTAATTAGATCCTGGATTTTAACGTAACACTTGTTATTGTTCGTTTATAGCAACTTTGGGATTAATTTGATCGCAATTACGCTTACAAATTAACTTTAATTTGAAGAACACAATCCATAGTATATATACAGTATTTTGATACAGCAATTACAAGCCAGAAGATATCACTTGAGATCACATAACATGTGCATGCAGCGATTGCCAAAATAGATAATAATGTTTCCACAGTCAATATCAGTTTCCAAAGCATGTATATACACTGTATTGCAGCAAAATCTTGATAAGATGTCACCCTTTGTTAAGTCAGCACACTTCTTAATTAATTAAGTCGTCATTTTTGGCAAAGTGTCATAAGCAAAAAAATATCTCATTTTGTCACCTGTTACATGTATTCCTTGGTTTACATGGTCACAAAAGTTTTAAAACCATAAAACATAGGATTTAATAGACATTCAGATCTGCATAAACTGTCATAAGTTAATTAATTAGTTAATCCTAATATATGTATTTGTTTCAAATATATTTTAAAAAGAGAATATTTAAGATCAAGGGAAAAGAAATTATAAACATTTCACTTTTTATGACAACGTACTCAAAAAGTTCATAAAATCTTCACTAGATGGCTCTCCGCTGCATATAATATCTCATTGATAATACATTTCTATAGTCTACATATATCTGCGCTGCAGTGTAATTTTTAGCCATACAAAAACAAATCAAAGGATCGATGTGTATATGTACCTATTTTAGTCTTAATTTCACCTCATTGATTGTACAGTAGTGTCCCCTGGTGGTACACGTATAAGGGACAAAGTGTAGGGACTTATTATTATTGTGGGGGATGAAAGGATTTAATCAAGGAAACAGCTTCTTGCAAATTGGGAATGGTGCAAGTTTCAATTTAGGGGTTTTAGATGGTGTTTTTATGTTTTTCTCCAATGTGAATACACACACAGCACATTGGTTGCAAGTTTAATTGATTACATCGGTGTTTGCGAGTGAGGAAAAGGGTTTAATAGAGCGTGGAAAGAAAACGACAACTGGTGGTGCAAAAGTACATGCAAAAGTGCAACGTGTCAAATGAAATCCCCCATCTGAAAGAAGAAAGAAATCAGCCATAAAAATAAACGATCACGTCATGGGCCATGTAAAAATATGCAAACTCCTGCATTTACGCGCATGCAAATTAACCTATTTATTAGGCGCAAAGCCAGTGGGTTAGACTTCTTTATAGTGGTACTTGTTTTTAAGCGGTTTGTGGCTGAGTAACATGGTGGGAAAAAAGGAGGATAATAAGCGCAGATGTCGTCCACCAATTAATGAAGTGCGTGCCAAACGCATCCCACACATCAAAATTACCATCTTCATTTTCTTCAATGCTCTCGGGAAATAATATCTTATGCATATTCAGAAGCGCCCACCACTCAAACTAAATGCTCTCCCATCCTGTTTTTTTACTATATATACAGTCACACGCAACGTTTTTTTTATAGCATCAAAATAATATGCTCACTCGTGAATTACATGCCCAGATTTGCGCATCACTTAATAACCCACTTATGCAGAAAAGCGTACACACACACATATACATTGCATGCACTTTGACAGCTTATGGACCCTAATTTATACCGGCTAATTAATAAGTATGCAGTGAATTTGACAGCACTTACAGAAAATGAAGACGCATAATGCGAAACATATTCAGAAAAAAAAAATAATCTGGGTGTCTACTAAACTTTTTTCCAGGACACAAAATACATAAAGTGATAGTTACATAACAAACTATATTAATCCCTTATGAAAAGTGATGAATAAGTGAAATGAACCATCGAATTACAAAAGTCTCATGCTTAATTGGTATTTTGTTTCAAGCAAATTAGAAATAAATTTAAACAAAATTATGTGAAGTGTCACAAATTATACATTTTCCAGGATTAAGAAAAAATTGTAGTATATTTCCAGGATTTCAAGGATTTCCAGTATCAGTAGACACCCTGTAATTACAGATAAAGTTTGTTTATAGTATAACATTAGTCGAAATGTTCTCAACAGCAAGGTTCCATTCCATAATTGAAAACATAAATTCGAGGAAATCCAGGAATTCAATTAAAGGGACAGTTTACATAAACAAATTTTTTGATATGTTGTGCGCAAAAACAAACTACAGAGAGTTTGTATAGGAAGTTTTTCTAAATTCGCGATAGTTAACGAGATATTAAATAAAAACCGTCTTGAAAGGGGCGTGTTTTCGCCGGTGTGTCCTGGCCAGGACACCAATCGCGTTCGAGTCGAGCGCGAATGGTGCAACGCGCGTTCGATTATTTAATATCTCGTTAACTATCGCGAATTTAGAAAAACTTCCTATACAAACTTTCTATAGTTTGTTTTTGCGCACAACATATCAAAAAATTTCGTTTGGGTAAACTGTCCCTTTAATGACAGAACTAATGCAACCTGATTATTCTTATTTTTATGGGGGATATGGGATATTGTAATATATCACACTCGAATGAAATGATATCATTGATGGATAGAAAATAGTGTATAACTGTGTTGTATAGGAGGTGTTTGCTTGCCTAATGGTTTTGTTTTTGTTTGTTTGTTTTCGTGGATAAAGTTGTGTTTGACACCGACGATGCAGTATTTGAAAACGTTGGAAGCGACACTCAGCGGCTGCCATCGGCACTATTACCGGACGTTGTACCCCGGAATGGTTATGATCACTTCAACAACAGTCACAACCGAAATTCAAATGGACATGGGCAGGATCTTGGAAATGGACTTGGAAGGGTGGCAAGAGCACACTCCGTCACACTGCCATTGCCACCCAACTTCGATGACGTCATGAGCCAAAGAGCACGTGACATGGGCAGAACCCTTCGTCGCCTCAGCAAAGAATTTGACCATGCTGGCCCAGTAAACCAGGTAGGAAACACTAATTATAATTTATAAAATTTATCCCTCAATAATTCATATAAGGCAAAAATTTTCCCAACGTAAGAATGCCCTTCGACTACTGCATAAGTGCATCATGCATCTTATGTAATTACAGGAGCATTCTTATGCTGGGAAAACCTTAAGTGCAAAAAATGATTTCCTGAAAGTATTACATATTTGTGCATTGTATTACAATGATGAACATAATTTACATTTGCTTAATTAAGGTGTTTGATTTCAAAATCACATGTGGTTTATATAGATAAACATTCTCCAGTTATTATTACACTTTTTGTACAATCACCTATATATCAATATGAGTCACTTCAGTTTAGGATTATGTATGGTTTACAAATGGAATCAAAATGGGACATTTTAGACATTTGACTCATGCAACTTTGTGAACTTTTTGACTTGTTTTGTAGGGGGAAAAAAGTGGGTTAAAAGATGGCTGAGTCATGATGTTATGGGTGCAAACGTAGGTTTCGGGTTGCGATGATTTTTGTGTGTTTGAGCAAATAATATTGGAACATTGCCACCTTATCTCTACTGGACACGGCTGTGTTGCGCAATAGTAGCCACGTGACGGATGTTTGGTGCTCGCATTTTGTATAGGAAGTCCGGTTGGCAAACAAATAATAACCACCCTATATATAAAGATGTAAATATTAACCATTGAAATCGGAAAAAAGAAGAAAACAAATTATAAATATCCAGTGACATTTAAATCGAGGGCTGACTGGTGCAATGGCGGACAGACAACAAACCCCAATACTATAGAGTTTGGAATCTAGATTAGACGATAATATACCGTTTTAAGGAGAAACTTAATTAGGAGGTAAACGTATTGTAAATGAACTTCCTCATGGGTGGGTCATATTCGTAATTATTTCCGCGTTGATTGTGTTTTTAACACACAGTTTTCACGGATCACTTACATTGTAATGACTGTCATAACTGCCAATTTTTACCCGTTACATGTGCGGAAATTTATACAAATGAGAAAGCTAAGCAACTAGATAAAACGTCATTTATGTCTGGTATACAACAAACATCTTGGAAAACAATCGAGGAATAGAAGAGAAAAAAAAAGGCGATTGTTCAGACAACAATGCGGATAACGGGTGACGTCACCACGGTTATCTTCCACCTTAGTCCCTTTCATAATAGCAGTGTTTGTTGAGGGGTTTGTTGGCTGTATAGAGCACCTTATGGGCACATAATTGGCCCTTTTACTCGAACCTTGTCTACATTTAGATACACATATTGGTATTTTTCTACAAACACGACCTGTTTGGTGTGGGCAACATTGGAGTCTAAAGAAGTTTATGACGCGTCATTGACGTGCAAAATAAATGGTGTTTGCAAACTGTTGCTCGCCTACGACCACCCTAAATTGATGCAACACCGACCGGAAATGCTTTATTGCAAACCTAACATTATCTACACACCAGCGTCTTGCCGATTCCTCGAACAGCTAACATTCATCTAAGTAGACATTTTCTCCTGTAATCAATTAAAAGTCTCCCACTCAACATGTGCACACACTTACACACACACATGCACACCACTTTGCACACCACTTTCCCAGTTAGGTTCAGAGAAAATCAAAATAAAAAAAGGGAGGCAAAATCTAAGAACTAACTCAAGGTGAGAAAGGTGTTGGAAAATCACCTTTTGTTATACGAGGTGTTTCATAAATTCAAAAGTATTGAAATTCAATGATAAATTATAGTACTTTGAGGCCTAAATACAGTAGATTTTTGTGTATTGATTACCAATGGGGGGAAAATAAAGGACTTGAGTTTAGGACAAAGATGATCAAAGGGAAGAAAGCGCAGTAAAGGAATTGAGCCACTTGAGCGTCCATTACTAGAGTCAGTGTTGCGCAGCTGTGCAACTACTTTCTTATCAAAAACACTATAAGACGCTGCTTGTCTTTTCCGTTTCCTTTTCGGCCCCGGCGTCATAACAACCGAATCGTTTAAGTTTTTAACTCTAAAAGCTTACATATACAACAGCTTATCAGCGCATAACCTCAGTTGGAACTTATATAGTATACGTGTTTCAGCTTCCGACTGCATGTGTCACGTGACCCAGATAACAATATACACACGAAACCGCTATGCCCCCCCCCCCCCGCCGCCGCCCCACTCATTTCAAATCTATTTGCCGCTTTTATGCCACTATCATTATACAGCAAACATTCAAACAAAAACAATTTCTGCAAAATCATATCTGCAAGATTATCATCTTAAAACATTGCATGCACCAAGAGCCAATGAAGCCGTAAAGCAAGCTGTAAAGTGCAATTTTTATCTATACTTCATAAAATGCAATTTTAATATATAATTAATCAGACTAGATAAATAGCTAAAAATTAGAACTTGATCCTGCTGACTCATTGCATTAAAAATAAAATTACCAAAATCCAGTGATTATACTAGAATAAATTTGGTAACTACAACCTGTAGTTCCGCTTTTCAGTGTCCAACCCTGATGCTTACTGATTTTCAAACAAAAACCTAAACGCAGCTGCACATGTAATTTCTGGGTGACCAATGCTGAATACAACTTTTATATAAAGCGAGACAACGCCCTACAACATGGCGTCGTTCACCACGGGTCAATTCATCCAAATAACGACAATTTTCTAATTGGAGCTAATCCCAATCGAAATTTATCCCTACATCCTGGCATCCCAGAGAGCAGTAATAACCCTTCAACCTGATACTGCAATTCTCAACCTGACATAAATATCACCATCCGATTTACATTGTATTGTGGGAAAGCAAAAATGGCCGCTGTGCTTTTCGATTAGTGCATTTAAAAATGACGTCCAGATGCGAGGTCGTGTCGTGTCAGAGGTTAAAGTTTGAGTTGCACGTCACTCGACAGATATATATGCACATTTGGTGAGCAACAATGGCTGTCATGGGCCATGGCGTTCAACGTTCTTGAAGCGCAACAAGCAACAGACACTTGTAACTGGTGACGTCACGTGATATCGATTCGCTCTTGTTGCAGGGCGATACGCTTCCAGGGAGCGATACAAATGCAAACAATTATAGCATGTCAATTCCAGCCGCCATTACTGGTACCGCATTTAACGCTACGGCGCTTCGGTTAACAGACGAGAGCTTCACGCATCTCCCTCTATACTTCCAGTTGGCATGTTTCTATCGCACTCTCATTTATAACTTGTATTCGAAACAATATAAAAACCGACACAAGCTGTTTTTTAACACACTGTATATGTATTCTATCTAAAAAGATTTATTTTGCAGTTGTATTTTTAGAGATGGGGCGTTTTTTGTTGAATAAAAAACTTTCATCCCATTTTTACTTCAACACTGTGATCAATCTTGGAAACTTGGCTAAACATTTTCCAGTATATTGTACACAGAACCCCAGTAACAAATACAAATTCCTAGAGCATTTTCTATTATATTTACAAATACATTATTTTAAAAGGAGAAACACAACAAGTAACTTTTTTCCAACAGTTTCTTCATCTCTATGGTTATATGTGGTGGGGGGAGATGGATCATGAAAGGATCAACTGCTATCCAATGCCATTGGGGAGGGGGGAGGGGTTTAGAGATGTGAGACGATGAAAAGAAAACGGAAAGCATGCTTTCAGACGAAAGGAAAAGGGAGCAAGAAGGAAGCAAGATGGTTTTAGGGGGGAGGGGCTTGTCCCCCCTGTCCACCCCTCCAACCCCCAAGACGTGTGCCTGCATACGAAAGAGCGCACGACCTGCGCGTGGTGTTGCCAGCCGTCAGCTGATGGGTCGGGTCACGTGAGAAGACAGTTCAAGGGGCAGGCAGATTGGGTGGGTATTGGGGCGTTGGGGCCCCCACCTTGGGCCCCCACCCCGGGCAGACGGCGGGCAAATGGTCCCATCGTCACATCATATGCACCCACCCCAAATGCCAAATGCTGCTGGCCTAAAGCGTCAAGTGCAACGTGTTCAAACTAGCAAGCCAGTGTTGCCAGATGCAAACAACCGCTAATAACACATGTAGTTGATGAAATGTGGTGCAGTAATTATGTTACTGTTAATAATGCAATACGGGAAAACAAAGTTTGCAATGCAGGAAAGGGACCTTCCCTTACGGAAATTTTCGTTAACTGCTGCAGGTCTGCATGTGAAACAATGGCATACATGAGACATGGCTGCTGCAAGTCTGCAACATGCCTGCTGCATACTTGAAGACACAACAAACTGCAGGAAGTCTGCAGTTTGCAACTTACATGCATATAAGCTGCAAACTGCAGACTTCCTACAGGCTTCATACTATAATTGCCACATACTTTAAAGTATGCAGCAGGCATATTGCAGGTTTGCCATTGTTTCACGTGCAGACCTGTTGCAAAACTGGTGCAGCACTGCAAAAGAAGAAAATTTCTGTAAGGGTTTAGGCAATCCTATAATACTTGGATACTGTAATAAAATATAATTCAATTGCAAAATAAGTAAAAAAACAAGTGCAAAATGCAGAGATTTTTATGCAATGAAAAGTCGGGAATTTGTTATTGCAGCAATAAATGAATGGAGATATTGTGCATAACACATGGCATGCAATGTGCAATGTGCACAAACAGTGAACGGCTAATTTGGTGCGTTTTGGCTGATGACCCCTGGAGATTTTTTGTTGTTGGTAGGTTGCGTGTCGGAGGTGGAAGGGGAGGGGCGGGGGGATTTAAGGGGTGGGGTTTGCCCGGGCCAGCCAGGGCCTTCTCTATGTCTCCCATGTCATATTTACGAAATGTAGTCAAGGTTGGGCGGCCGCGAGCATTGTGGGGGATGCCCTGTATTGTTTGTTTAGGAAGTTTGAGCATTATTGGCCAAAAACTGACTCACCCAACTGCAAAGTTCACAAACCGATGAAACTCTTTTAAACTCCTCCCACACCCATTATTTCATTCTTTTGCAGTCGCATAGCGCGGTGCATCGGGCCGCATTTCTCCAGTCAATAAATATATACCTCTGTAAATAAAACCATTGTATAGTGTGTGTAAAAGTATGGGCATTTGTTGGAGATGACGATTGCGGGAACGGATAGCGATAAAAACGTCGCGCAGGCCGATAGATGGCGCTCGAGTTGCCCGCTGACGGATTGATTGGGCGGCGCATTTTCCGTGAAAAATAATAAGTTTGTGTGGGTGGGTGGGTAATGCGAATGTGTGTGTGTGTGCATTATCTGGCCGTTTGGTTGCGCAACCTCATGAAATATGACAAATTTCAGCCATTACGCTTTGTGTGTACGATTTTTCATGACATCCGCAAGCAGTTCGTGTCAGACATAATGTCCGAGTCAAAAGCCAATAGGGTGGTGCTTTGTAAATCGATCCACCCACTCATCCGTCTTGCCAAATATGCACTACATTTTACATAATGCACCAGCCGTTTCTTCCCCATGTGCAACTTTAAATTTTCAAACAAATTCAGTCGAGGCTCATTGAGCTTTGCATGCAGTCATTTGTTTCTGTCATCAATTTCTGCAAATTTAAAGCTATCTAAAAGAACAATGTGGCAACTTTAATATCACTGTAAAACGAATTGTTACTTGCATAATCAATTTACTGTAATCTTAAATTAGTGGTGTCGATTGTAATTAAACTTAAAAAATAATTACAATTTTAAGTTGTCATTGAAGTTACCTAATTACAACAGCTGTTTGCAACACTTCAAACAAAACATTTGCAAAATAATGCAAATGTGTGCAATAAATGTAAAATAACTGCACATAAGTGTGTCTAACATGCAAAATTTTAACAATTACAATACATATGCATTAAAAATGAACACAGTATAGCATTAATACAAATACTTTTGTGTATTTAATGTTAAAAAGTTTGCATAGAAATTTTTCGTTATCATTGCAAAAAGTTTTAATTTCAATTAACTTTGAGATACAATGCGCATTAAAAAATAAGAACTTTTCTGAAATTTGAAGTGTGTTTAATCGCATTTAATGGTATATAAGAGTTGCAAACAAAAACAACACTTATCCAGCTCTTGTTTCTGGCAACACAGAAAAAACAATGTTTGCAAAACAGAGCGCTTATTGTTGCTGACATAATACCAATTTTCACACCGTTCCAAAAACAAACCCAATCTTTTTTTTTCCTCCCCATCTCTTTCTTTCTTATGCTATAGTCTGTGCATTGTGCATTTGTGTTTGCCTGTGATATTAGTGCTCCGAAATGTTGTATGTATATGGACTGCCACGTGTCCCAAACACTTGTTTGGAAATTTGAACCAAGTGCCATATGTTTTTCAAACGCATAAATCACATCTTATATTTTGTTTCAAAAATGCATGCCCTTAAAAGGCGAGAAAAGGTGCGGGGTGGACCAAAGTGATATTACCAAGGGCATTTTTAAAAATCGTACAGTTCACCGGGGTCAACACTATTTTTTGCACTAATTGATCATCAACCTGTCACGTGGTGGACACTGGTGGACATAATCCATCCAAGCTTCATTCAAATCTCTCAAACAAAGTATTTCTAAAGATTCACACCAACATTTATTTAAATTTATGCTCTGGACCTTACTTTTGAGGCACCTCTTGCTCTTTCACTGGCCACCACCAAACACCATATGTGAAAAGTGCCAAGAAGCAAAACAGGAGTGGTCAAGTATAGGATTGGTCAAGGAGCGCCACTGCATTGTGGTCAATTTTTCAAAACTTTCTCAACACACTGTATTGCGGTTTAATGCACATTATACTATCATATATAACACGCATACACACGCCTTCGCCGTACCCTGTTAGAGGCTAGTTCCCCCTGACGGCAATAACCTTTATTTTTTCGCGCATTCACTTTTACAGGGTGTTTCATTTAGTGTAGGGACTTCATTTGCAAAAGTGACTTAAATAGTGGAAAAACGAGTGAGTAAGTTGTAGAAAGATATTTGGCTTTTTGGGAATATTATGTATGTGGAAGAAAACGACAGTTTGGGTTTTTTGGGTCGTAAATTGGAGGGAAAAAGTGGCCATCTTGCTTTATGGCAGCCATTACATGTGAATTATAGCGCCTGCTGCCTGTCAACGAAACTTCACTAAAAATATGGAAACTCTTATAACTATATTCTCGTGCCGTAAATATAATGCTCTGCTTGCTTAAAATACAGGCCGTTTCAAAATTCATAACACTGCAAAACTTTCCAGACACCCTGTAACATAAAACTTTGCCCGTTTTAAGAAACTAAATAATCTGGGCCAATAGTTTTGTAGGTCTGCACTGGACAGACAAGCCACATGTGTGTAACAAAAGTGAGGGAAAGTGACGTCAAACACTGATTTACATGAGCAGTCCCCGGGAAAATGGGCGTGGCGCCAGGTCGACAAACGCAGCGTCGCCATTGGTCCGTTCCAAAAGCCCGGGCAAAGAGAGAAAAAAGAAAGGAAAAGCCGGTGTCCGGGCCTAAAACCCCTAGGGGACAAGGGGCAAAAAAATGAGGTGGAAAATAAAAATCTCCCGCCAACAAAAGGTCAAAGTCCACCACCCAACCCTGCATAGGAGGCTAGTTATAGAAATATACCCACAGACCCTTCGGGCCCACAACCATACTGGGTGACGTCACCAAGTATGGAAAAAAAAACAATCAACATTTGGCTAAAGTTCAAAAAGTTGACAAAGTTTGCAAACTTTCAGTGCGAAAAAAGTATGCAAATTGAATTTGCAAATTCGATTTAGCATGAATAAGTTGCAGAGTTAGCAAATAATAAGCCAACATCTGAAAGGTTGCAAAGTTTCCAACTTTTTAGCTTTACAAACTTCAGCAGTTATAAATTCACAAATCTAATAACTCCAAAGTTGCAGCTTTAAAAAATTGTGAAGTTATAGAGTTTGCAAATTCTGTTGGATTGCACAAGTTCTGCTGCAGATTGCACATTATCTTACACTCACTACATATTGCAATACAAACTTTCTTAAACTTTATTACAGTCAACTTATCTGTCTGTGCTTATTTTCTGTTAGCTGCACAAAATGCGATATTTCACACCTATTCGAAATTCCCTATTGTATTTTGCATTAATTCTGTGCAAACATAATTAATTACCTACCCAATAATATGCTATTAATGTTCTGCAAAAGGTCCTTTGACGGCACAATGCTTACAGGTGAGAGTGAGCCTAAAAGACTTTATAAAGTGGGGAAAAACTAAAAAGTACACAGCAAAAACAAGTGTGTAGGTTATTGCTTTTTTGAACTAGCCTCTAACCGTACCTTTACACTGCAAAATAAGCGTGTTAAAAAAGTTTTTCTATTCCAACACCGGACTTGAGTTTCAACTTTGCATGCAACAACTTTTCGAAAAACTCGCCAAAAGACAGTTGAGAGAGAGAAGGAAAAAGAAACTGAAAGAAAAAAAAAAGGGGGGAGGGGGTATCGCTCTGGGCCAAGTAGTGTCGTCGTAGTCGTCGAGGCCCGGTTGGCCGGGATCAGCTGTTTGGCTGGTCGGGGTCAAAGGGCAACGAGCGCGCATCAGCTGCGAGCAGAGGGCGTGTGCAACGACGCGTGCAGCCCGGGCAACACCGACCGTGACGTCACTCTGACGCTGCATCTACTCTTCTTTACGAAAAAGTACCAAAACATAGCGAAAAAAGGGGTTTACCAATAGCAGGGGGGAGGGAAATCAGGTGCGCCGGAGATTGGCAACACGGTCATCGACCTGAGGAAGAACATCAATCAAGTGGAAGGTGCGCAGTTTGACGCTGCTAACCTTCACCTAACGCTAAATAATAACCCCACTGATCCCGTTCTAGGGGTGGTTTGTCAGATTCAACCCCTCCCCCTCTTTCTCTTCCCACCTCCCACCTCCCCCCCACAACCTTTCGTATTTGTGTTTATAGGAAACGGGTGTAATTGCGCTAAAAGCAAAACCAGTCATGCTCCAAGTACCATAAACATGTTGACGTCGACAGCTGACAGTAGCACACAGACACAATGGCTATTATTGAAAAGAAAACGCAGACACACACTTTGGAGAAAAACTTCCAGAAAGTACTGTATCAATTTTGGAGTAGTAATTGACGCAGTTTTTTAGTGTATAGCAAAACCGTGGGAAAAAGTGCGAATGACGATTGGAGCGGAACCGAAAACTGTGAACAAACCATATCTCTATATAGGTAAATATAATAAAAGCCAGTGTTGCCAGATTACTGGATTTGAGTTGTGCAGTGAAGCGGGGAGAATTGGCTCTTGTCATCACCCCCCCCCCCCCGCCCCCAAACACACACAAAACAATCAATTCCCTAAAAGAACATACTCTATTATATAAGGACTCTCTAAAGTTCATTGCCTGTCTTCTTCATTCCCAAACACTTGCTAAACCAAGGCTAAACAGCCCGTATGATATTGCATTTGGGAAGCCCGTCGATGACGTCACACGTCATATAGCTGCTCTTCCTCGTCCGTGATTGGCTCGCCGACTCGAATATGCGAACCGTTTCCTCGAAGCCTGAACCGGTTTGGTGATGGTTACGTGCGAGCAAGTAAGAGATGAGGACCAATGGGAAGGACCAGGTTGAGGGTCATTATCTGGTCACGTGACGTCAGTCGGCGCCAATCGACAAAATCTGCGCGTCTTTTCGGCGCCGCAATCGAGAAACGGCGCCATCTTGATTCCTGTCCTCGGGCTCTTTGCTCGTTTTGCTGCCTCTACACTGCTCCTCACAGTATAGAACTTCGCTTGCATCTCTCTCTATCTGTCTCGCAGTGGGCACGTGACACCCACCCACT
Organism: Glomeris marginata; assembly: GCA_034696005.1. Classification (NCBI taxonomy): domain Eukaryota; kingdom Metazoa; phylum Arthropoda; class Diplopoda; order Glomerida; family Glomeridae; genus Glomeris; species Glomeris marginata. The sequence continues at coordinate 14,536 of JAQFZQ010000662.1, read as the reverse complement.
GATAAACGCTAACCTGACAACTGTTTGTTATCGCTATTCCGAGGTAAACAACCACCGAAAACGCGAACTGGCCTCCTTCTCCAATCTCCACCAGAGTGCAATTCCAATATGACCCCTTAAACTCCTCCCCCACCTCAGCTGCAAGCCCTGCAACGTCTCCTTCACAGTTTACCCGTTTGCCATCGCGGGGACCATCAGGGGGCCACCTGCTGACCAGCGACCACGTGCGATTTCGGACCGCAACCACGTTGTTTCAAAAGTTCTTGAACAACTTCCCCCTCCAAAAACCACAACTGGGTGACTGGGTTGGTGACAGATCGTCTGGACACAAATCTCGTCACCTAATAGGCTTTTAGTCACACGCAACCTGCTACTTTCAATTTGACACATGCAAATCCACACATGTATACTTATTGTCACACATGTAAACGCATGCACATACTATATTCACAATGATGTGCACTACTCGTAATCACACTCCATCACAAGCTGCTCATCACACTGCTCGACACAACGCAACTCGTCACACTAATCCCCCTACAGTCAAACCTCCTTTTAACGAACCTCCTTATAAAGAAAAGACCGCTGTAACAAATTTTCCTAAGAATTTGGTTGGCCACCATGTTAAATTGGTACTATAAAACGAATTCTTTAATATAACAAATTTTCCTTTGTAAAGAAGTAATTTTATACACCAACTTCAAAAAAATGTTCTTTTCTCCGAAATTTAAGGTACGTACTTACAAATATACATGTTAAAATTAAGAAATTATACGCGCAAACAAGTTTTAAATGTTGCAACTTTTACGAAACTTTTTAAAGTGAGCAGTTTTTGCTAAAATTATTTACCACTCTAATGGATTTTGCGATTTTAATAGATCACCGTTCATTCTGCAGCGCCCCCTGGTCAGATAGTTTACTTTTTCCAAGTATACGAAGTCATAAAGCTGTTAGTGAACAAGTTTCGGTCGCTAATCAACGAGAAGTAATAATTGACGAGCGACTGGAGTCACGTGACAGTGTAAAAGTGGCCAACGATGCGTGTTTTATTTTAGCAACCGTCGGCGAGGTCAAGTGCGACGTTGGCCCCTGGTTAACCCCTGGGGATACCCAGCCTGGGTAGTAATAAGTAGGCCTTGGTAGGCCCATGCAGGCCGCCATCTTGATTCCCCGGGTCACGAGCCTAGATGTGCTAGCCTAGTCACGTGGCTATTTATACAATCGTATAGAATATAAACATGGAGGCAAACAACTCGGCCGTTATGTCCAACAAATGCACTCTGTATGCGTCTTACATAAACATACAGATCCACACTCTACATAAGCTCCAACTTTCAGGTAGCCTTTAATAACAAACAGAAATGCAGAAAACATCTCCATTCCTTGCATTTATTTAAGTAAAGATTCATGCTAGAATTACAGAAACCCCCCTCATTATTTTCTTCTCTACTTTTGCATTTTTAAAACAAAAACAGAACCAAACACCTATTTTCGATACAATTCAGCAATTCCTATACTTTATGCAAGGTGTATTCATTCCCCCCCCTCGTTCAATATTTTAAATTACTGCAAATGTATTTTAAATTATTGATAGCTACATTGTAACAATATTGAAGTAAAGAACTCAAATCCGTGCCATTTATAAGTTGTATTGATTTTTTAGTAAATCAATAAAAAGCTGAATAATCATTCCTAGAATTGTCTTAATTGTTTATTACGTCACATGGGGAAGGTAGGAGGATGAACATCTGTGTGTGACAAATGGGGAGGAAAAATCGTCAAAATCGTGCGAAATCATTTTTGGATTGTACCTATGTCATTAATCATGCACAGGTATAGGGTTGTAATTCCCTCATATTTCATTGCAACATGAAGTTTTGTATAAGAAAAATGTTATTCAACCATCCATGTCATGCGAGAATACGAAATGAAAAGCGCGACGTTTATATACAGTGCTTTTTTGAACGACTGGTGCAATGGCCGCCGATCGTCCGTAATGGCCGCCAATTTTGCATTCTTTTGTGTTTATCTCAGCCAAATGACAGCCTATTTACACCGGACTTTTTTCTCTCTATTTCTCAGGGTTGTCAGCAGCGACGGGCAACATCAGATGGGGTGTACAACGAAGAAGAAGGTGGTATCTGGCAAATAGTACGCCGTCCATGGGTGTCTTCACCACCACCACCACCACCACCACAACCACGTCCCAGTCCGGAAAACAACCCTCCAAGACCCAACCGTCTTCCCCTTATGCGTATTCGCTCTCAAAGTGAAAGTGATGCAGAACCACCAACACCCACATTTGATAATGGCCGCCGATGACGTCACAGTGGCCTTTTCTCCCTACTTGTAAAACACTGCCTTGCTCTTTTGGCCAATTACAATTACAGGCAATGTTTACTCGTTATTAAACACGTTAGTTAATTATCTAGTTGAAACTGGGACCAGTTGGTGTTTCCCACCCATCCAACATTTCCGTTTGTATTTTGTCAGTTTTGAACAATAATAATTAATTATTGCGATTAATGGGAACAGTATTTCCATAAACTTTCATTTTTCATTCGCCAAGTGATGGCTTTAATTATGTTTATTACTGATTTCTTTCCTTAACGTTATCCATTCTTTTGTCATCATTATTTTATTACCATTATTCGAGTGTTTTGAAGTTAGAATATGTATAAAAAAAATACAAGTCTATTGCTAAGCTTTAATTTATGCTCACTTATATTATTATTATTATTATCATTATTATTATTATTCTTCTTGTGTATTTCGTGTGACATATTACATATATATTATTATATTTTATTTCATGGCGATTTTGAACCAATACAAAATCGTCACGAAATGTGATCTCATTTTTGTTGTTTAATTATTGTTCATTTTGTGTATGACAGTTTCATGCATTTCTGTACAGAACGATACAGTTTCCATCTTATTTTTGCTTTTTGTTTAGCCTTCTAGTCGGTTGGGTTTAGGCTATCACTATAATAGTATTAATTAGTATACTACTGTATTAGCGTCAATATATTTAGTATTTTGGTGTGGTTCACGTACACAGACCTCGTCACGTGACCAGACAATCAAACCGCAAATTTACTGGCGTATTGTATACATCACAATGCAACTTAACTATGGACATACAGTTGTTTGTATTACCGAACATTATTATTACCGGTCTATATGATATATTCCAATTTTCGTATTTTTAGTTTCATTTATATTGTTACACAAAAAACGTGAAAATCGCCGCTTGTCAAAAAGCCGAATGCAGAATTGTGACAAGTTCAAATTGTTCAAAATTTGTCAAAGATTAATTTGAATTTTAATGGTTTCGCATTCGGTTAGTGAAGCGGAAAGTCACGTGATCGCAGCCAATGATCTCATTGTGTTTAGATTTGGCCAATGGCGCAACAGCCACCAGTAGCCCAAAGACGGCCATCTTGAATCGTAAAGTCACTAAATTCAACATCGTTTCAATCATGCAAATATTTAATCATGATGTACATACATACAACTACCGTAAACTATTTTATTCACAATATGCAAAGCCATACCTGGCCTTAATTTAAATACAGTAATTATCTTAATAAAGTGGTTATCTTTCTACTAGTCGAAATATAGAAACTGCCATAATAATATACTTTGTAAAATACTGCTTAGGTACCTATTCATGCAAAACTATTTTATCACAGGTTTCACCTCCATCAATTATGCAATTTCAAAGCTAAATATCAATATTGTTACAGTATTTCCATTCAATTAAATTGGAGAATGAAATGCATGCTTCTAAAAACAGTTTATGGAGAAAGTAGGAAATTGTTTTGCATAATTGTGCAAAATATATTCTGCACATAATTTTACCTTAGAATATCTGTGTTGAAGATGCACGGAATTAATCATTTTTTGGTGTAAAATCTTTATATGTGAAATATGCATAAAATGTTTCTGCACAAAATGGAGTCCTTTTTGCGCACAATCATGTAAAACTTTTCTCTTAGGTTACGTAGTTGCATAAATATTTCTGCCTCAATGCAAAATGAATGAATCAAGTAATAATTACATTAATATAATTTCATTACAGTAGAACCTTGTTATAATAAACCCATTTGTGGAATGCAAAATGTTTCCTATAATGTGTAGTTTACCAAGATCAAAATATGAATAAAATATTTATAAATTCATTAGTTTTGTCAGTTTGCCCAGTTTGTATTTGTTTACAATACCAATGTTATTTCTTGATCTCTTTTGTTGCAATTTTGGTAGAAATGAAACTTATTTTCTTCGGAACAATTCTTAAAATGTGCAGTTAGCACAAATGTGCCTGGTAATGGAAACCGGTTTAGCCAATCACTTGAGGGTTTATATAACTGTACACCCAAATTTCTGGAAATATGAATAATGTATAAGTATACTATATACTGTATTTACATGAAGCAGAGGTAAATTTGGAAGACACATACACAAACTTATTTATTTTCACTTTCATAAACAGTATAGTGAATTCAAGAAATGCCAAGTTCCCATTTGAGCAGCTGGTGGCTTTGCGAGGCTTAAATTTAATGTCTCTCGTTCAATAAAATTTAACGCAGTGTCTGTTTGAACGTTTACCATGTATATGTGTGTGTGTAACTTTGTTTCAATTTAATGATGGCGTTCGCAAGCCTTTCGTGATAATACACAACCGAATTACTGCCAACACAGTAATCAGTTTTGGGGATGTGACGAAAGAGGGGGTGTCAATAAATCCCTACTGCCAGTTTGCTTCATTCACTTCTACCTTCAAATAATGTCGGTCGTCGTTATGTAATTTTGTAAATAATGTATAGTTTATAGTTATTGGCTGGTATTTGGTGTGTACGAATGTGTTTTTTTATAATTTCTTTTCCGAATTGTAGTCTAGTACATATAGTAGTTTTTAAGTGCGGAAATATTTGCGCTCGAAACCGGTTCAAATGTTCTCGCCACGAAAATCACAACCCAACGTCTTTCAATGAACGTATTTTGTAAAGAAAGGTGGCGGAACTCGCTAAAGTTTTTCCATCATTCTTCTTTCCACACCCTTTAATCGACAAAATGTAAACTCGCAAATTTTGCACAAGGAAGGAAACGAATAAAAACTCGTCTATACTTTTCTCAACGACATTTCCAATTATTATTCGTCGATCCGGCCGCTTCAAAAGTGATTTACTTTCCCAGTTGACACTTCCAAAAGTGCTCAACTTTACGCGGTTATAATTCGCTCAAGTAGAAAACCGCGTAACTTGAAACCGCGCAAGTCAAGCACTTAATGCTATTCTACTTGCAATAATAAATCCATCGTGACAACCTGCCCAAGACCAGGGTGTAAAGCGTTCCTATATATTCCTATATTTTCCTATATATTTAAGTTTTCTTATATTATCCTATATTTCTTAAAAATTCCTATATTCATCCTATATTTTTCAAAATTCCTATATTTTAGCAAAAATTGAACTTGCCAAGAAAATAAAATTAGATTTTGCAACGACAGAGGACAATCTCACACAATTAGGACTTGTAGACACTGGAAAACTAGAAAATAAATGAAACAAAATCGTTAAAGTAGTTCCATTGGAGTTTCTGTGGATTTTGGGAAACCAGAAAATACTGTATTTCATTCTAATTTTTTTGGAAATTCCTATATTTCATCCTATATTTTCCAAAAAACATTCCTATATTTCCTATATTTTTTTAACTGCTTTCCACTTTACACCCTGCAAGACGCAAAACTTGCCTAACATGAAACATTATTTATAACAAACTTAACAGCATAGAGAAGTTTTTAATGGCTAATGCCATCATTGGTTTTTAAAAATATCAAATTTTCCACCACAGACAGGTTTCTATCCAAGATTCCATCATAAACAGGTTTCTAACCTAAACAATTCTACCATAGACAGGTTTTCCAGCATACTAAAGTTTTTAATGGCTCATGCTGTCATTGGTCCTAAGAATTCACATTTTCCACCGTAGACAAATTCCACCAATGACAGGTTCCATTAATTATATCTGGTAACTCCTTATTCCGACTCAGACAGTTTTGTGTTTATATCGTTTATATTCATTTATATTTGCTCATGGGATATGGGATTACCGTTGAATTAATCTGATTGCATCAACTAAACGGTCGATACAGTGGCGCCACAGGTGTCGCTCACCGAAAACAGCGCGCAGCGTGAAACATTGATTTTGCTATGAAGTAGTTCTCAAATACTACAGACTTGTGATTATGATTAGTGCACGCGTGCGCCGATGAGGTCGCGCTTTATAATATCTTCGACATGCATGTCACGTATATGCAAAAAAAAAAGGCAAAAAGAAAAGGTGGTTTTGAATAAAGCAAAAGTGGTTTGTTGTGGGGGGAAAAATGGGACGAGACCGTTTTATTTTGCCCGGGACTTACTTTGCAGAGAGAGAGGAGAGGAGATCAGTGAACCTTTCGTATCTGTCGTCGTCGGGGCCATTTTTTCTTCCTTTCAACTCCTTTTCACCTATTAGCTCCCCTCAACCAGTTTTCTTCGTGCCGTCCTTGAACCGCTTTTTTTCAAATGTCCTTTTTTTCCTTTCCATCATCATCATCATACCCCCAAACCGAAACTAGTTTCGCGCGCGCGAACTGAAAAATGGCCGCCGAAAAATAGAACGTAGTTGGGGAAAACGAAATCGGTTAGATGGAGCGCCGTCGTTCCGTTTCTCCTTGTACAGGAGGCAAACCGGATCCGACTCTCTTTTTCACACACACACGATGTTATGAATAATAAATAGCAACAATAAAGGGCGAAAAAATACACCTTATACTCGTTTATTACTTGACAAGGGACAAGGAGGAGAATATAATTTAGCGCTGATAAAAATAATAAAGCAATTACTTACACAAATAATCGCTTCATTTAGGTATTTAAAAGTTTTGGTAAATAGTGGCTGCAAAATAAAGGAGAGGGGGGAAAATGGATGGATAGCATCAACATCAAATGGGGAGTGCATTTATGAATAATGACACTCACGCTTTTGCAACTAATTTATATGAAGCGTGGTTGGCTGATAAACCAAGGAAAATTGCAAAATTATATCACTTAAGTTTTAATGAAAACCCGAATCATAACGAGCAACTTGAGCATTTCAAATGGAAATTAGGTTCAATCAAGTCGGGAAAATTACCATGCAAGCTATGATGCAAGTACAGAACAAATTTTCATCACATTTGGATTATGTTTACTATTTTTGTGTATATAAATACTGTTGCTTACAAATTTTCTACAAGTAGTTTTTTAACGAAATTATTGCAAATATTGACTGAGCATTTATTGCTTATTTATTACTTATTTATTACTATAGTAACAAGAGTTCATCCACTTTTGATAATAATAAGTATTGATTGCATGACCTTTAACGACAATCAGTGTTAAAATAGTATACCATTAAATTATGATAAAATCTACAAATTCCATCTGCTGAAATATAAATATATTCCTATTGGCCTAAGTTATATATAACATCATAAATTCTCCTCAAACATAATAAAAACAGTTACATCATGTAATAATTTCATTAGTAAACATAGCTGGAAGCTACTTAAAATATAAACAAATATGCCAACACAACGTCTAAAAATACGAATGGCAAAATAGTTGGTTGGGTTTATTTATTTAGATATACAGTGTTGCAATTTTTCTGTCATGTTGGAAACCAATAATTCCTGGACTTTATTTTGCCACCATTATCCCAGTCATACTAAATATTGCGCAAAACTATGCAGATGTACGATTATGCAAAAAACTACTAGTCATAAAATAGTTTGCACAAAACATTTTGCATGCATAAATTAATCTGAGCTGACTGGTGTCATGGCCGCCAAAATGTTATGCATCATTATGCATTTGTTCAATCGAGCATTTTGCATACTTTGCACAGTTAATTCTGCACATTTTTTTGCACAGTTCTGCATAACTATCTTGCACCAATTAAAATAGGAAATACAATTGGCAGATGCAATGAGAAAAATGAAGAGAGAGAAACTTCAAACAAACAAACAATGAAAGTGTTGGAGTTGGTTGACTTTTCCGGGCCAAAAAAAGGGGCGGGGAAGAGAAGGTGGTGGGGGTTGTTAAACGAGTTTTGCACGATGTCGTGCAACTTTGTCAAAGAGTTACAATAATAATAAAGATGGCGTGTGTTGCGCACGCGCACAAAATTCAACAGGGGAATAATATTTTTTTTTTACTGTCTACGAATTAAAAAGCAGAAATATACTTATTATAAAATAGTAATGAAAATCATGGCATAAATATGAAATAGAAGACGTTGGTTCACCAATGAGATTAATTTTAGAGGCAAGAAAAGCTCATCATGACTCACCCTTTTCGCACTGATTCACCACCGACTTGCATCTCAACTTTTTATGTTGTTGTTTCTCCTTTCCGGGAACGAGAAAAACTTTTTTCACCCGGGCCAACATTTTCAAAATCAAAATTAAGTGTTTATATATAAAAATTCTAGCAACAAAAAAACGGGTTATAAAGATAATAACTGCGGAAAACATTACCCAATCGCCTTTCTGCAAAAAGGTTGCACCACAGTATAAAATGTAAAAATTAGTCACTTTACTGAAATGTTTCTTTTGCAAGATTTAGAAACTTCATTTCAAATAGTTGTGCAATTAAAACACGTGATACAGAATTAAAACCTCATTTAATATGCACTAAAACCATGCAAGCTAATTGTTCGCATTTTCTCACAAATAAAGTATTAAAACTTATTTACTAATAAAAAATGTTATGCAAAAATAAAATGTATAAAATTTGTTTAAAATGCAGCATATTTGCATATCTTCTGCAAGAAAGAATATAAAAGAAGCTAAGAAATCTGCAGAGTTGCTTGCATATTATTTTATATCCAACACAGCAAATATAGGAATTAAAAAACAAAATATTTTCCCGCCAAAAAGTACTGGACCACCCTTACAGCATGTATAAAAATGTTATAGGAAGTGCGATAGATGGATGAGTCACGTGACACGGCTAAAAACTAGCAATAATATACACTGTGCCAACAAGACTTCACTTCTATGCTTCTATATTATGTGCATATGCTGCACAAACTAACCCCATCAAAGTGGAAAAGCTATAAGCAAAAAAGCTGCATTTTTCACCTCGTTTTTTCTCCCCTAACGGCTTTCCATACAACTATAATGCAAAAGGCGATCAAAGGGTTCATTTAGCGTATGAAAAATCCCACTTCATCACGGTTGCGTATCGAGTTTCTTCGGCTTGTTGGCCGCAAAAAACGCCCTTTTTGCCCCCAAACATTCGCCCTTACATGAAAAGTCGTCGGCCCTAACCCTAACAGTGTGCCTAACGGGGGTCCTTAAGGTTGTATACCGTTAAGGATGCATTTGTTTGTTTGTTATATACAGTCACGTGTTTGCGCCACATAAATCACGCCACAAGCCGGACCACAATTCAGGTAACGAGGGGGAAGTTTGGTCCGAGTGTATCGTATTCATGCGCGTGTGAATACGAATACGCGCAAAAAATAGTGCCATTATTTCCGTTTTTAATGACACTGGGATAAGTTTGACGAGACGTCACGTGATCGCTTCTTGACGCCTATTTTTTTTTTCATTCTCTTTTCCCTATTTTTCTTCTCGCTTTTCATTCGAAGCGCGGGCTGAGCACGTGCGGTGCATCATGGGAATGGCCGCCGTCGGAAACAAACGATGATCACGCCACCACCGGCGTCACCAACCAACCAATCAACAAACAACTGCGAATCAAGTTTCTTGCACTTTGCCCACATACATACACATATAACGTACAAATACATTAAAAAAAGAAACTTTTCAGGCACGTTGCAGGAAACGCCTACTTTTAAAAATACTACTATACTATCGGGAACGAAGACTCGGCGGGAAATTTTCCAAGAACATATCACGCCATGGTCAAGGGGCCGTGCAATAATCACATCAAAATCAAACATATGGGGGAATTCTCAATTTGGTCTTGGTGAAAGATGGTTATAGTTCGTCTCAACTCAAGGTTGCAGTAATTTCCTCTTGTTTTCTTGCTTTATGGAGTAAAAGCCTTACACCAAAAAACATTCCATTATACAAAGTTGATGGAAAATACTCAATAAAGTTAATTGATATTAATGTTAGCAAAATTCGACATAAGTATTAATGTGAAATATATTCTTGGCAATCATTGGAATGTGCAATCTTGAGTTGAGACGCACTATAGTTACATGACAAACCACATTAATCCCTTAAAAACTAATAACTGAAATGAATCATCGAATTTCAAGTCTCATGCTAACTAATTGGTATTTTGTTCCAAGCAAATTAGAAGAGGAATCACAGAAATCAATAAACATAATTATGTAAAGTGTCAAAAATGATACAGTTTCCAGGATTAAGAAAAATCCCATTATATTTCCAGGATTTTAAGGACAATAAAAAATTCCAGGATTTCCAGTATCAGCAGAAACCCTGTGTGTAATTTATTTATTATTTAGTGAAACAGCATAGACAGGTTTCACTGTCCACGTCTCGCATTAGTACTTGACGTGGGAATTACTACGATGATAGGTGGCGCTGCGAAACCAGATGTTGCACCTGGTTTTCAACCAACCACAGTATTGAACCCGAACACGTGCACATGGTCTTAAAGTTATGCTCAAGGGGCAGTTATCCGTTTTCCTGAATACAGTTCTCACCCCCCCTTCCCCCCCATCCATAAAGTCCCGTCATAAGTGGTCCCACAAACACATGCCCTAGGGTTGCTCAGCTGAGTTTTTACCCAAGCAAACAAAAAGTTGAGCTCAGTGCGACAATTAGACGACCTATTATAAACAAAGTAAGTCACGTGATGTCCAGCAAGCATCCTGGGAGCCAAGTTCAGAAACTCCATTTAGGCCCTCTATCGGAAGTTTGAGGCATAGCCCACAATGTAAATGTAGACTTTTTAGGCAGCTATTGTCTTTCATGGCTGCAGAGGAAGTTTGCAAGTTTAAATCCAATAGGGGCGTAATTCAGTGGGACATGAAAGGGGTACTTACTTCGATGACCCCCCATATGTGGGTATGTATATGTACCTTTGGGCTTGCATGGGAACGGGGAAAAGTCCGTTGTGGGCCACAGGTCCTGGGGGTCAAAACGGTGACAAAGGAACAATTACTACACTCATCGTGGCACCTCAGAAAAGAGGGGGCTGTTTGAGGGATAAGGGCACCTGGGAAACCATACCCATACAAAAACGTCTACCGTTATTTCCCTATTTCAGGCCCTATGATTCACTCATGGCCTTCGTTTTCGTTCCTATATAGGCAAAATGACTCACCAACCAACTAACTCAAGACACCACAGACTATTATTATGGAACACAATGGCCACCGTCTCATTTTCCAACTTGGGACCATAAAACTTTCAATTCAATATGGCCGTTTGGAAACTCGAGAATAGCTTGGGTCCCTATTTTATCTATTGAACGCAGCAGTTTACGAATATAAATGCCCCACCTCAAATTAACGCCGCAGTGCCGCAATTATAATTATAAGAGCATTTGGAAATAAGCGCCGCGGCGTTTAATCACGTACATACGAAAGTATTGACTTTTCTACAAGAATACGAGGTAAACATTTGCGCTGCGAATTACACCTGGCGGCGATGTTGGTTATTAGCCTGCACTGTCTGCTCCAAGTGGGCGTGTCCATGGGGATTATGGGGAGACTGGCGACCCCATGACGTCATTCACTGCAAACATGGACCTGTCCGGACATGCGCATTTTGTTGCATGGGAATGACACCTGTATATAGGAGGGCTAAAAGCGAGCAGGAAGGGAAAGGGGGGTGATGGGGAGGGGGTTATGCTGTTGCTAACGGCCAGTTCCAGACTGGGAACAACAGAGATCAGCTGACCCATTGACCACTGGTCATCGGTGTACACACAATACATCCATTTTCTAGCCTTGACAGTCGCAGTGGCCCTTGTCAGTTGCGTCTATTCCAGGCCCCAGTTCCCATACTATACAATTACCTTTCGCGAAACAATGTGTTCCATAAGTCCTTGAACACGTCTCGTGACCAACGGAGGGAGACAATGGGTTTATTCACGGTCAACAAAAATCCAACAATATACACCCAGTTTCAAACTAGATATTCAGAAACCCAAATAGTAATATCAATGCATCATTTACAATTTTTTTTGGTTGTAAAATGTATTAGTAGGTTCACGTTTATATTTATCTTTAAAAAAGTTCAAACGCATTTATCATTAAGTAGGTACTGCAATATTTCACATTGCTTAAAATACTGCACAACTTTTTCCCCCATAAAAGCAAGCAAATAAAACAACACAGTATTGCCTAAAGCTGCAACTATCAATTATCCACAAATATAACTCTGTTTGTACTAGCCAACTTGTGTTTCCTACTTCCAAAATCAGGTGGCGCGCAACTCTAATCGAGTGTTGTATAATGGAGAAGAGTTCGCCGCGACGCCTGGTGTCAGGAGTGAGAAATACTGTTTACTTTATGGACAAGAATCGAAATGGTGACATAAACATATTCAGCGTTCTAAAAATGTCCTTTAAAATGGTAGACAAATACAAATGAGTGAACTCCCAAACTAAACAGCTACATATCCAACTGTTTCTTTCGTTCACTGACAATCCGGAAAAAAATTCCGGTTTGGAAAACCAAGGAAAACACTCGCCAACAACTTTTGCACCATATTTATTACAGTCAAGTAGAGAGAGAGAGACAGAGTGGACATTTGAGAGTTTTATTTCATTTTTGCTCAGTGGCATTTATAACCTGAGGGGTGACAAATGAAGCGTCGTTGTTGATAAACTCCCATGTACCAAAACTCGCCACTTCCGGTGTCGGCATCTCACCGTTTCCGGAACATTAAGTTATTTCTCGCACTGGCCGCCAGGGGGCCAGTCTTAAAACGATATAACGGCATTTTTTCAACGATGTGTGCCATATAATAACGACGCCATATTGGGGCCAACCGGAAGTGCCCTCGAGCGTGGACATGAGCGTGGACATTGGGCATTGGGCGTGTCGGGCAAAAGCAAGAGATTGATGAAAATGGCGCCGCAAAATTGGCTGCCGCTAACAGACACATCCAAGAAGAAGAAGAGAAATATAAATGAGCAGCCATTGTGGTGCTAACGATAACGGCCCCATATATTGCGCAGTAGACTAAAATGTCACGCAATCATCGAATATACATTGCACATAGCTGATCACATAATCGCCACCATCACACGGCCATCATCATCATCATCATCATGGTGGCCGCCATGACAGATGCCTTTCCATGCAACAACCAGTCATTTCAACCGGAACTTGTCATCATTTGGTCCAGTTACGCACTGAATTTACCGGAGGGTAAAATAAATCCCATCCACATTTATCATTTATCACCAAGTATATAACGTTAGATTGCACAATAGAGTTGTCTTTTCAAACCAAAAGATAATTCGTATGTTTCGGTTTACAAATTATACTTACACCCCTTTTACGCGACTCCACGCCCAATCTGACTGCGATACACTGCGATCAAGGGCGTAAGTCGTTATCATTTAGCTTAACTAAGTTATTAAAAAACATTCAAGTCCACTAATGTAAATTATAGTAGTTCAATGTAAAGTATGTGTAAGATGCAATTCATAAATGATGTCACACATATATAAGAGATACATAAAAAAAGTATTTTGGGTACTAAGTTTACATATCAATACAAATTTTTAACATAGATTTGATGAAAGATATAGGATGGCAGTCATAAAAGTTTATTTTATTGCATGCAATAAAGCAGCCTCAGTATACAGAGGCATGCAGCACTAAAATGTCCAAAACGACTGCAGCGCCACCACACGACACTTCTGAGAACTAGGAATTGGAAACTTGTTAATAAAAATTCAAATAAATTCAGTTTTGTTAATTTATTATGACACCATATAAGAAATATTTTATGTATAGTATAGCCCCTTTCATTTATGAACATTACACCCATTTCAAACACTTTTTAATAAATCGTTATTCTGACTACGCAGCGGTTTTTCGGAGCGCCATCTGGTATCTGAATCGAGAAGCACGCTTTTTATAAAAAGAAGGGTTTACCTAAAATCCTCATTATCCCCGTAAACAAAGTTTACTCACACACACACAGCGCCAAAGTTGAAAATGAAATAGGAATTCGCTTTATCAAATTTCATAATGATCTAATGACATAAGCGGCCTAATCGTTATCATACTTGGGGCGGTGCATTGATATGAAAATGAACCAATTAGCAACGAGCACGTATATCGAGCATGAATCACCCCTAACCTCCCACTAAACCCTACCACCAACTTGGGGCCTCATTTGGCCCATTTATGGGCGTGACCAACTCGTAAGGCACCGATCTGTTTAGGTGCCCATTAGCCGAAACCACCAGTAGTATAGGGGGGCCCTTGGCCGCCAAATGACCTTCAAGCAAGGTCACCGTCCAAAGGATGCCGCCGACCAATC
>JAQFZQ010000661.1:0-28579 GCA_034696005.1 Glomeris marginata | reverse complement strand
ATTTCCCCGTCATATTGGCGGCGAAATTCAGAGTTGGAGGGTGCATTCGTTTTGTAGTCGCATCCGCAATCGCACCGGAGCCAAATTAAAAATGGCACTGCACGACATTGTACTCGAAATCATCGCCCGTTTACCAATATGGGAATTTTTAGTTCTCGTCGGTTTCCTGACCGTCGGTTATTTCACGCTCTGGTTTACCTACTTCGGCTGGATGCTCGTTTATTCGTTCTTCATCGGCAAAGCTCTCGGTCACACGACCGACTTGAAAAAATTGGGCAAATGGGCCGGTAAGTTCGACGAACCCTTGTTCAATCGATCGTCTTACATTTCTTAAAATATACGTTCAAACATCGATAAAAACACGGGAAATTTTAAAGCTTTTCGCGAGGAACGCAGTGAGGCTCCGCCTCCGTTCCAATCAACCGTATAGCCTCGTTTGCTGACGTGGCGTTGAAGGCGTGATTAAAGGCGGGGTTACGTTTGATACGCTAACGCGATTGGCTGTTGGGTGACAACGTGGTCGAGATATTTCTGCGATCGTAGCCAGTGGATTGCTGCCAGATGCGTATTTCTAATAAGAGCAATTTTATTGTAATTTGTTGATAGAAATCGAACGATTACATTGTCGTTTTGGAAAATGGTGACGCTTGTTGATGACGTAGATATTTAATTAAGCCTAGCAGCCATTTTTTTACCGATACGATCCTATTTACAGAAACCTTGGTACGGAAGTGAATTGTGATTGGGAATGCGATGAATGTTTTTCAGGTCATGGTGGGCCATCGTATCAGTGACCTTTAACTCAGGTGTGATTGTCTTTATGCAATGGATCACTCCACTGATTCAGGAATTATTACATTTTTTTGCCGAATTTTTGTACAAGAAAAACCATATTTTTTGTAGAAAAATTGTCACAATAATTATATTGGACAAAATCCAGTGTTAATTATTGTAACAACATATGTAATTATATGTTGGAATGAATAGTGTGTTGAAAATATTGTGACAAGTTTGATTTTGTAATTATGTATTATTAAAAATGACAACTTTATTTGAAAGTAATATTTTAAATAACACTAGTGTCATTGTAAATGTGATATAAATGTATTGTTTTCATTTAATTTGGGTGAAACATTGTGTGTATTATTAATTAGTGTGACAAAGTAACATGTGACTGTGTAACATTTTTCATAGAAACAAGTTTTTACCTTGTCAAACAAAATGAAATTACATTTCCAAGGTCTTTTTAAACATATAATAACATGTAAAAGTAAAAACATGAGAATTATTTTTATTAATACCACGTGATCCTTGTCAGGGAAAAAATTAAAATGTTTCCATGATTAATTTGTGAAATAAAACTACTGTTTATCAGTTGTCCATCAAATTTACAAAATTTAAATTTAGCCAATTTATAGGAACAGTTGTAAACCTTGTTGTAATAGATGAATTTATTTTCCAAGGTATTTATTACAATGGCCTTCCATTATTTCCTTGATGATAATTAACAATTTATCAAGACCTTGAATTTATGCAAGATTTGGAAAACAAAAACGTATATAGTGTGTATTATTAGTTTCACTATTGTACAGTCATATCTGGTCAGCTGAGCAATTACAGATGAATAACCACAAGTATGATTAAAAATTACACCAAGGACAATATAATACTGTTCAATAAAATATGAACTATTTATATTGCAAGTACCTAAACTCTAAATATTTAAAAATTAAACCTAGTTCAGATCAGTGTAATTTTAATACATAACATTATATAATTGAACAGTTGAAAGTAAAACCAAAATAGTTTTTCTCATTACATAATAATATTATTGATAATAAATACTATAAAAATTATTATCAAAGCTGCACTTATTTTTCTGATTTTATTTTTATATTTAGTGACATAAATTCAAGTTTTAAACCAATTTCTAACTTCAATAATTTGAATGATTAAATGAGAATTTACAAATTCAAGGCAAACCGTAATTCATTTATTATTGTAATATTTTATATTTATATAATTGTACATAAAAGATTAAAAGTGAAATTTTGTAAGGAACATTTATAGAATATTGCAATGTTTGGGTTACATTAAAAACAGGGAAGATATTAGGGTTAATAACACCATGGACTGCAAAGTTGCAAAGTTTGTTATCATACCCAGTGTGTGTGGAAAATTTAGAAAAATAATCTGGCATTTTTAATTATATTATGACACGCATTTACAATCTTGAAACCATTTTCTTCCTTGATAGCTTTTAGGTCACATGATGCATATAACAATAATTAGAATTTCTCTTTTGTGTACTTTTCTGTATAGTTGTCACGGGGGCCACTGATGGCATTGGCAAGGCATATGCAGAGGAAGTAAGTATATAAATGGATTTTTTAAAATAATAATTTACAATTCAAATATAATGTGCTGCTATGCAGCAATTTTCACAAAGAAAAAATGGCCGCCTTTTACGGAACAAAGGAAGTGGTAGAAATAGAGAAAAATACATGTAATAATCTTTAATTGTGGAAACTTTATAAATGAAACAATAAAATACTTGGTATTTAATATCTGTGACGTGAGTAGAAAGTCATATAATTAAACTGTTAACATAATTAAGTTTTAATTCCTTTTACGCAATTCTTCGCTGTTACGAATCGATGACGCGGATTATTTAATTTGCTATTTCTTCCAGCTTGCAAAATTGGGATTGAACATTGTGCTTATCAGTAGGACACAGGAAAAACTGGAAAAGGTTGCCAAAGTCATAGGTGTGTTTTATACATAATAACAATTATTAGTTTTGTTGGTTGGCTGCGTATCGCTGACGCGGCGCGCAAAACTTTTCTCCGTACAATACGTATATACATATAATAATGGTTATGGTTGAGAAATGGGGAAATTGTTGATAGTATCAGGGATGACCAAACGTGATAAGTGAATTCATTGTATTCTGTTTAAATACATTTCAGAAATTGAGAGCAAAGTGGAAACTAAAGTGATCGCCGTGGACTTCACGCAATCTGACATTTACGACAAGATCAGAGATGAACTTAAAGAACTTGATATTGGTGTTTTAGGTAATTTCTTACATAATTAAGTATGATACTAGCTTCCCATGATTCACAAACACCAACTTTACATAAAATAAAATAGAAATTCCAATTTAGGAACATGTTTTAAAAATATTTACGTGCTGCGCAACTTAATAGTATATAACAAACACATTTCCAGGAATGAAGAATGAATGTTAAATTGGCAATCTGGGAATATTGTATTGTGTATATCTTGCCAACTGTAAAATTGCAATGAGCATGAATATTAATTATTTACCAATTGCAACAGTTAACAACGTTGGCATGAGCTACGAGTACCCGGAGTATTTCCTGGAAGTTCCCGGAGCAGAAGCAACAGACCACAAACTGATAAACTGCAACATCATGTCATGCATAACTGTAAGTTGATTATATAAACCTTTATTCATGTTTATCATTCACTAATATTAGTGATATTGCTATGAAATTGGTGATGTGACCTAATGCCGTGTCAGTTCAATTGCAATTTCAATGTCTAAGCGTAGTCTATGGTCCAAGAAAGAGCCTTCCAATTGGTTCTTGTGCTCCTTTGCACCAATGTATATGTACTTTAATCAAGTCCTTGGTTTTTTTCCTTATAACTAAAAGATGAAAACCCGAATCTGACAAAACATGCATAACTTTTGACATACCCTGAATTTCTGGTTCCCCATGGTCCCATTCGATGCAGCTTCAAATTCTACATAAACTACATCCAGAAAACTCGTTCCTAATTAATAGACAAAGGGCTATAGGCCTATAATGCCACACACGTGGCACAAAAAAATACAAGATGGCGCCCAATTTTGTGGAAAAGCCTTGCTGAATTAAATAGACCCTGAATAAAATTAAGTGAGTGATTTCACCTATAGTTCCACATCCTGTTGTTGCAAAATATGAGGGTGTTATTTACTACATAACACAATGCATGGTTAGTTTTTGTAATTATTTCGGTTCAACTAGTGCAGCCTAATGCAGTAAACAAGATTTCAAGGTGAAAATAAATAACACTAAATGTTTAAATATTTTACATGGGTTTTTACTGCATAATCAGGGTGTCTAATGGAAAAAACCTGGTAAATTTCAACATCATTTTAAAACTTTTGTTAACATTTATTATTTAACACATTGTGCATTTCATGCAAAATTGGTACGTAATAAAATCACATTTCCCCCCTATTTTTCTTACTGTATATTTAACACTTTCAGCAATATTTTTATTCTATCAACAGCCTATGTAACACTATAAATACATTTTCACTGTTCTAAAACATAAATTAAAGTATTAATGTAACATTTTCAGATTTTTTTGGAAAAAAACAGTGACTTTTCTAAGAATTTCATTAATTCCATGATAATAGTTAATGATTTATGAAAGTACATGTTTAAACTGCATGTTCATTTAAAATCTAGTTAGTTTGTATAATAGGTTTTCCTTTTTCAATTTCTTATGAATATTTCCCCTGTACGTGAAATTAAACGTAAACCCGCGCACAAGTGACAAAGGGTTAATAAGATCTAGTTAAAGAAACAATGCAAGAAATATTGAAATAGTATAATCAAGGACTCAATATGATATTAATTATTGAGTCCTTGGTATGATAAATATCTAATTGTTTAAAAGTGATTTTGCCGCGTTCATGAGTTCGCTACTCGAAACGCCATATCTGGGCTTTTGTTCAGATCTGAATCTGGCCATGAATATAAGCCCATTATTCACGTGTAATGTCTTCATGAAATATAAGAAACCCTTCTTAATAAACTTTACATTCTGCCTAGATGACTAGAATAGTTATGCCGCAGATGGTCACGAAAGGACACGGCGTGATCCTCAATCTTTCTTCCACCGCGGCTATTTTCCCAATGCCATTCCTTAACATATATTCTTCATGCAAGGTTAGTAATAGTTTGAAAAACAAATTTCCATATCAAAAGTTATATTCCAAGATGTTCAGATGTTCATCAGTACATGACAATTTTACGTTTCAAGGCTTTCGTGGATTATTTTACAAGGGCATTGCAGTTGGAATACAAGGAAAAGGGGATATTTATTCAGGTAATGTGGGGTGATGAACAATATAATTATTATCTGGTGGGAAATATAATAATTAGCTGTATTAATTTCAGAGTGTCATACCATTCTTTGTCGCGACAAACATGTCGAAGATCAGACAGACATCGCTAACGGTGCCAAGTCCGAAAGAATACGTTCAATATCAGCTTAAAAGTATTGGTTTGGAACCAAGGACATTTGGACATCCTGTGCATAAAGTTCAGGTAAATGTTCCTGATTGAATTGCATTTTTGCAATGTACTTAAAACTTTTGTTTTAGGGATTGGGGTTGTCGTTGATGATCCGTCTTCTGCCGGATGAGATCCCCGGCATGATTTTCTACAGAGCCCTTAAGGATATGAACCACAGAGCACGTAAAAACTTAGAAAGAGCAAATAATAAGAAGAGTGAATGATGTTGAATCGAAAGATGGGGCCATTACATTATTTAAGTCCAATTCCACAATTTACTGGCGGAAAAACTTTAAATTTCCACTTTGAACCGCTGCGATCACATATAAGAGATTACATGCTATATACATAATATTTACAGTTTTTTAACAGTAACGTGGACTTTCCAAGAAGGTAATGTCTTATTGAAGGTTGTACAACGTTGTTATATTGTCCTACTTGATTATCAGATTATCACGAGTTGCTTGTTTGACTAATGATAAAAATACTGGCGTAAAAATAAGAACAGCAGTTATAGGTTTTTACGACAAACCATTATGTATTTTCTTTAAGATATATGCAGCTTCAATATACAATTGTAATGTTTTCTCCCAACGTTTGTGAATGTTTCTGGAAAGAAAGTTCAATGAATTAAAAAAATGAACTGACACGATGATTTTTCAGAGAACAGATTTATTTAAATATATTTTTTTATAATATAGAATAGCACTCAAGTCAAAGAAAATACCAGTTAAATGATACAAAGAGTTAATTAACACTGAATTGGTAATTAATTAACTTATTCGCACCTTTATACCTGCAAAGTTTCTCGAAGACGCGACACGCGTTTCGGTTAGAATTTATAAAATCATTAAATAATTATTCTGACAACTCTGTGTGTCTACTGAACTTTAATTTCAAAATTCCAGGATTATCAAAGACATTTATTCATTTTTTTCAAAGACTTGACTGATAATACAAATAAATAATCCCGCAAACAAACTGATTAATAAGTGGAGTTAACTGTTTTTAAAAATTCAAAATGTCTAACAAAACTATTAATTATACCAATATTTCAAAAAGAATTCCAGGATTTCTAGGGTAAAGTGAAATCCCAGGTTTCCCAGTTCAGTAGACACCCAGGTTTCGATTCCCCGGTCGTCCCGCCTTTTTCCAATTAGTGTGATTTTTCAATGATAGCGGTACATTTCAATTGACTGTGGGTCTTGGAAAATTGTAAATTGATTTCAACTTCGATTATGCACCCACATCCATAATCTCAACCAGTTTATTTTATTTTCAACATTCCAGTGAACAACCTCCATGATAATAATCTTAAATGCATGCACACGTATACATATGAAACACAAATACATTAACTTCTCCTGAAGGTAGCTCCCATTCAAAAATTGAGCTGGCTCTGCAGATGACCCATGATCAGGTCTTCCTTGCTCTTCTGGTAGATGGCCGCGGCGTACTCCGTGGACACCCCGTTAAGACACGGTCCGTAATAGTGAAAGTTAGCGATGGTGGAGTGAACTTTTCTTATCGAGTAACCCGTCCTGAACCTCGGTTCCCCACTGTCCCAAAACGAATGGAAGGCATCGGTTCTGATGAACCCGTACACCGGGTTAGCATCTTTACCGGTGGGAGGAACCCAAAGCGAGAACCTGACCACCATCGGATCGTCCGAATGATCACCGCGGAAGTCCGTGCAGAAATGTCTTTCCTCCAGGACCAGTGCACCGAGGACATTAGCAGATACTCTCTGTTCCTCCTCTTCCAAAAACTTGCCGATGCTTATGTGATGCCTGGGAACCAAGAACTGATTCACTCTCTGAAGCGTGACGTGGCTGTGAGTACGCGTCAGGCGGTGGATGCAGTCCTGTTGCAGGACCATCAGGGAAGCATCCTCCAGTTTCTGTTTGCCAAGGTAAGGTACGTTCCAAGGAAGGAACTCGAATGCCAGAGGGTTGGTATTGCTGACCGTCCTCCACTGCACGATATGCGAAGGCGATGTACCGCTGTCGTAGATGATGAAGCGGGTGATGCCGATGGCAGCGTGGTACGAGATGAACTCTTTGAGGAGTTTTGGGTTCTGGCTTTGGTCGCTTTGAGGGATCACGCACACTGCGAATCTGGCTTCGCCGGGTTTCGTCTTGTAAGGGGTCTTGCGAAGGGGTTGAACGTAAATGAAGGCTGTTGATTTGGTCGCTTGAAATCTACAGTTACAGGAAATAATAATAATAATCTCTTTATTCTCAGTCCTTCATCTGAGGGCTGCCACCTGATGGTGTGTAGCTTACAAGGGGTGAACAGCCAGTAAGTAAGTAGCTTCTGCCATGATTTTGTCATGTTCTTCGAGATTTTCATAAATTTTTGGCCAAAATCTAAATTCCCTTATTTTTACAAGCTTTTATTGAACTTCACTTGGATGTGTGTCTGGTTGTTTGTCAGGTGGATGTCATCTCGCCAGCCTGTGATTGGTTCGTTTATGCATATCTCGATCGTGATTGATTTTCGCATCGTAACCACCTACACAACTTACGCCCGTTAACAACATGTGATTGGTTCGTTTCAGCAAATTTTTACATATTGTCTTCCATAAATGACTTGAACATTGTTCTATAGTCGGTTTTAATAGAACTAACAAGTGAGCATTCTCATTGGCTGATGACAGTGACTGTTAACCAATCACGTGCAACGTCCAGACCTTTTAAAGTCTGCGAGCCAATCAGAATGATCGTATGGACTTTTTCGTTCTGATTAAACAGACTATAGTGCATTCATTATTATTAAAACATGGTTTTCCTATTATTTTAAGTATCTATCTGTGGTTACTTTCAACTTCAAGAGTTTATAGATAACATTTTAAAAATGTTTTTAGATAAAATAAGAACTTTAACAAATAAACCTGTAAAACTTTCTCTAAATATTTATGTAATTATTTTCGTTTCATTAAAGCTTTAATTAATGGAGTATAAAGATAATCTGCAGAAGTATTTTCTTAGCTAATTGTGTTTAAACCTGTTTTATAACTCAATGGTTGAAACAAAGGTCAATGTTCAAAAGTGCCCCACGTTTCAAACAGGTTCATTGCAACATCATTCAAACAAATTGTAATATACAAACCTGTCATCAGATGCCAAGGAAACTGCGTAGGGAACACTGGTGACTGGCACATCGGTCTTACACGTGAACATAGTGGATGAATACTCGTCACCATTGTTATTAGTGTCGTTGAATGAAGAATACCTGGAGAAAACACCGATCAGCGGTTGATCGTCGCGTTCGTGCCACAGCAAACAGGTTAGGCCTATTTTCGAATTTCTCGTCGCTAGGCCTAACAAGAGCACGTATTCGCGTTCAAATTGCCAGTATGCAGAGTAGATGTAGATCTCGTCGATCTGCTGCCAGGTGCTCATCGTACGAGCGATATTTTGTCCGGAAATCGAACCGGGAGCCGAATAAGTGTCGCATTCCGATTGGCAGCCGAACGTGTTCAAAACTCGTAGAACGCTCGCGATTTTCTCGTATTTGTGTTTGTAAACAAGAAAACCTAGTAGAGATGTCGCAGCAACGAACACCAGCACCGCTTGACTGAATTTCCGCATTTTTAAATTCAATTTACATCCCGTAGTTTCATCGAGAGTAGATCGAGCCGCAACCGGATGAAGCGTGTTGATAAATATAGTTCCCAAACGCTCCGAGAGGTGGCGCAACTATCCCTACCCTGTTCCAGTGCAAAAACTCTGAACAACCCTTTTATTTCTTAAAGGTGAACTGACCAGGTTTTGCAACCTACCCTGAAAAACTAGCATTTTATTGCCAATAATTTAGGAACATTGTCTGAAAATTTGAGGCCATTTGAAGCATTATACTGCCACAGATATAAATTATGTAGTTTCATATCTGTGGAGTGTACCGAGTAGTATATTGTGAGATACGTACACTGGAGCGCCATTGTTAAGCTCTGACATTGGCTGAAACTGCAGAGACGCTTGGCCTCATTGGCTGAAAATACAATTTTCTCAAAAACAGGACACTATGACACCAGCGCGGTGACACCATACTTCCATGACGCACTCTTTAACTACTCGTAACTTTTTGTAACAATTTTTTAAAGAAGTTTTTTTTGCACCAATCGTTTTATTGGCATCAATTCTATAGAATTTCACACTTTCCAGGGTGTGTTACAAAACCTTGTCAGTTCACCTTTAACATTAAAACAATTATTGCCCTTCCGGGACCGAGAAAATTGTTCATGGTATCGGGATGGCTTTTTTAACCGGAGTTCTTATAAACGGATTTCACTGTATTCAACTGCCACTGAAAGACATATGTGTACGAATTCGTGCGCCATCTTGGTTTCGTTTTTCATCTTTTGGTCCACCTAATCAGAATCAAATGGAAATTTCATTGTGAATGTCAAGAGTATGAAGTTGTCACAGTTATATTGTCACATTTAAAACCCGTGACAAGCAACAATGGGTTTTTGTTCGTGAAAACATATTGGCGGCCATTTTGAAATTAAAAGATTGGATTGAAAAGTTGGACGTTGATATGAATTCGATTCAAAATTTACCCCAATTTGAATTAGCATTTTTACTAGCTGTCAACGGCTTTTTTAAAATATATCAATGTATACGTAATTAATTATGCATTCATGCCCCATCCCATGACCAAGTTGATTCCTCATTTGAGAATGAAGCGTTGGTCACGTGGTTAGGGCTATTAGCACCGGTTTTGAAGCCACGTGACCCGCCACGTGGCGGCGCTGCAACTTTTCCAATTGACTTTCAAATGGGCCTCGTATTAAAATGCAATATACCGCATATGAAACGGAAAACATCCCACGTTAAGAAACAATAATTCACACTTTAACGCGATTATTATAATAGAATATAGTGTGTGTAGCAAAAAGAGAAGGATTTCTCTTTGTCAGCGAATGCAATTTCCCATGTGATTGATATCGATGAGGGATTATTTCCGAAGAGGAAATTGATTCGGAAAGGGCACTAATCTGGTGGGACACATTCACAGGGTGTTTCGCATTTGGTGTGACAAATTGTTATTGCCATCCTTATATTCTTTCATGAATGAAATTAAAAATCGCGCACACTTTCGGGTAACGGCTTTAGATTCGCGCGATACACTTTAAACAGCGCGAATCTTTGCGTAGTCCAGAATAAAGATACGAATATTCTCTTAATATTATACGATTTATTCCAGTAATAAAACATCCTTTCAGTTATTTTAAAGAGATTTATTTACACAGCCTGTAAAATTAGCTTATGAAAATTGCGCAGAACTATCAACACTACCTTGATATCGTAACAAATGTTGAAATATAGACAAAACTATATGTTGGAATGGGCAATATGAGGAATGAATTAAAGATTATTTTCAGGTTTATTGTTGAATATTTGAACTGTTACACTTCGCAAAAAAAAAATACGTCTTCTCGATTCGCACATTAATTCTGAAAAATGTATTAAAGGAGAACTGAGACGGTGTTTTAAGGTACCCTGAAAATTGACCTACACAAAGTATAAAACAGATAATAAATAAAGTGTTGAAGCGAAATCTCTGTGAAAATTAGTAAAGGAAGTTATTAGCGATAGAAGTTTGGCGAAATGGCCAAAGCCCAAGCTGCACCTCCCATTGAGATTTGCAAGAGTGATTGACATGGCAGAGCCTTTCCGCGGCCCTTTGTGTATAGAGGTATAGGAAGTGAACTGTGATTCATGGCTTTAGTTTATAAACTAAATCACTAAAAAGTCTTCTTAATATGCAGTTTGGATTTGGAGGTCCATACCGTCACGTGTGCTTGTTATTTTTACAATTGAAGAGATTGACTTTAGTCGTGTCAGTTCTCCTTTAAAGGTGAACTGACTTGTTTTAGGTAAATCCTGAAACTATCACTACATTTTGAAGCAATACTAATAAGACTTGGCGAAAATATAATAATTATTTAAAATTGTTAAATTAAAGATACGAGTATTTGAAATTTTACCGAAATTGGTAAAAATCTATTTTTTCACTGGGATGTATGGGAAACCTAAACTTTCAAAATAATGCAAGTCGTATAAAGTAAAGTTTTGTGCAAATCAATTATATGAAATGTAATCTTTCAGTTCACCTTTAGATCAGTATTGTACTGTACACGTGGCTCAAAATTCACAATCGCAAAAATGTCGCGAAACCAAATAATTATAAGTCTTCAATTAAAAACTGTTCTCGGCCATTCTATGCTGCTGCCAGTTGGGCAGTTATTTTGTTTTCTACACATGGTATTTTTCTCGTGGTACCTATATGGAAATCGTGTCAGTTCACCTTTAAATGGAATGCCCGTGGTCTGGCTCGGACGATACGTCGCTGTTCGTACTGTAAAGACTAGAAGCCGGTGAACTAACGGGTGACATTTTGATTCCTTTCTTATGACATTGTGTCCTAACATCTATACCTGTAGCTGTTGTGTTATTAGCAATATCCTTATTAACCGATGCGAAGCGGAAGGCGGCGTGACCGTGTCCGCTTTTCGCGTTGCCGCTGCTTCTAACCGCTCTCGGTGCCATCTTAAAAGTCAGCATGTCCTCATCATCGTCGGCCATCACATCATCCATATCATCGTCATCATCATCATCTCCACTCTCATCCACAACGTGGAAATTACTCCCAACACTGTTCTCGCTTTGCCTTTGCACGGTGGTCACCGCGCACTCACCGCCGCTCTGCTTTTCATTCTTCTTCTGGAATTCCAAGATGTCCGTCAACAACCTGATGTACTTGATGGCCAACCTGAGGATTTCATTCTTGCTCAGTTTCTTATCCGGCGGATGAGTTGGCACTAGTTTCCTCAGCTCGGAGAACGCCCCGTTAACGTTCTGTTGACGCCATCTTTCCCGGCTGTTCGTGAAAACCCTTCTTGTTACTTTTCGAACAGGGGCTGGGTTTGTTGTCAGATGGGTTGGTGATGTCACAGATGCCGGTGTACTAACCAATCTCCTCCTCAAGAAAAGCGATCCACGGTTTACGCTGAACCCGTTAAGGTTTATCAGACCGTGGAGCGCTGTCGGTGCCCCCGCGGAACCTACCGGGGAACCTCCCGGAAGACTGGTGCCGACTTCCACCCTGTTGGACCCACTGGCATTGCTGCTTGGTCCAGCATTAACGAACACTTCATCGTAGTCGTCGGTGTGAGGAGTTTCGGGTTCCGCGGAAGACAGATCCGAAAGGTCTATGTCTTCCGAAGAGGAACGCATTCCTTCGGGGGAACTTGTGACGTCACCACCTCGTGATCCTTCCGATACACAATCCATCTCAATTCGTATGTTTATCAAGACTGTTTATGGACTTTACAGCAATGTCTTCTTCCTGAGGATGCAGGAAAAGAAGTTGCGCGCGCAGGATGTCACGCGGCATCCGTGATTCACTCTGAAATCAAGATATAGAAAATGGAAGTTTATGGAACTTGTATTTTGCAACAATAAAATACAATACAATAATACAGTTAAAATACAAAGTGTTACATTCCTGATTGTCCTGTATTTAATTCCTGATTTAATTAAGCAAAAGTAAATATTTGAATGTATGACATTTTTAAATATAGGTACTCACTTATTTTAGTAATAGACCAATTTCTCAAAGCTGAAATACTACTTTTCATATCCAAAATTGTGATGAAACTCCTTGCACTGACATCAAACACACTTTGCCTTGCTTTTTGATAGTGATATACTAGGCAACACAGCCCCTAAATTGCCCAAGATTACACTGCTCATGCGCAGAATCGATTCGGCCAATTGCAGCTCTCTTCCTTCCTCATTGGTGCACATAAACTATTCTCATGTGACAATTTATGTTTTGGGTTCCCGGTTTTTAAATATAGATAATCTGTGTAAATTTGAATTCAATTCGTAAGAAATGACATCACTAAAAATATATTTAGAGATTTGTATATATAACAAGTTATTTGTAAGCATTTTTCACTGAAATGTCAATGTAGCATTTATTATAAATCATATAGAAATGTGTCTATAGTCCAATAACATGGGGCCATGTTATATAACTATGTATTCCTATATAATGTAATATTTTTCTTTAATTCACTTTATTTATGCGTATTTATATATATTACAATGTTTTGAATACATATACTATTCCTGCCTGCTTTTAGAGTATAGAAACTAAAAGATCTATATTTAGGACATAAGGGCTATATCTCGTGATTTGGGACTGAAACGCAAGAACATGTCAACAAGTTTATCAGCTAAACCTTTGCTCGCAGTTGTTCCTTGCAACTCAAGGCTATATAACAGTTTTGTTACTTATTACAGCTCTGTTCACATATATTATACATATATACAGGGTGAGTCAGAAATGTGGTTCGTGCCTGTATTGCTGTACATAAATGAAGCTTGGAGGAATGCAAACAAACATGACACGTATTCAGACGGTCAGGGGCCATATGACGATGTGACCATTGGTGACCTTGGAGCATTCTGTCAAGGTCATTCGAATGCTAACTGTTTTGTTAGGAACGCTAGGGGGCCGATGTCAATTGCAGAAATGGTAAGTGCCCTTTTGTGAACACAATGCAGCAAACAGAGTGAAATTCGGATAATAAATGCAAAAGTTATGAGGAACACCGTGGATGTTGTGCGGCCCCTGGGAAAAGCTTGCTCTTGCAACAGGAAGAGTGTGCAAATGCTATGCAGGGAAGCAGGTACTTGCACTCCTGTAAGTTTCGCATTAATGTATGGCACACATGAAAAACATGAAAAAACGGACCACAATGATACTGTATTCAATAAAGGCGCCTTCATCATAAATTGTAGGCATTTGGCCTGCATTCATTAATTCCGCCAATACGTTGATATGGTGCTTTCCTGCATAGCATTTGCGCACTCTTCCTGTTGCAGAGCAAGCTTTTTCCCAGGGGCCGCACAAGATCCACGGTGTTCCTCATAACTCTTGCATTTATTGTCCGAATTTCACTCTGTTTGCTGCATTGTGTTCACAAAAGGGCACTTACCATTTCTGCAATTGACATCGGCCCCCTAGCGTCCCTAACAAGAAAGTTAGCATTCAAATGACCTTGACAGAATGCTCCAAGGTAACCAATGGGCACATCGTCGTATGGCCCCTGACCATCTGAATACGTATCATGTTTGTTTGCATTCCTCCAGGCTTCATTTACGGCAATACAGGCACAAACCACATTTCTGACTCACCCTGTATAGGTCTAATTTGAATCTTGGAAAATGTCATAAACAAGCAGGAAAGTCATTCTATATACATGACCCATTTTATGTGTATAATAGTAGTATAATTACCATACATTTACATTTTAAAAACCTGTTTAACATTTTGTTTTACTTTATTGTGGATACATTGCAGTTTTAATACATTTTCTATATCACACTTTGCACTGCATCATTCGACTATTAATGGTATAGCCTATATAGACAATATGACAGGTATCAAGATTTAATATTTCCTTGCACATTGTTAATATTATTAAATAACTTACAGTATTCATTGAAAGTAATAACCTGTTTGTTGAAATGTAAAAGTTTCAAGCATGGATGGCAAATACTTTTCAAGAGTATACGGTAGCCTATA
Organism: Glomeris marginata; assembly: GCA_034696005.1. Classification (NCBI taxonomy): domain Eukaryota; kingdom Metazoa; phylum Arthropoda; class Diplopoda; order Glomerida; family Glomeridae; genus Glomeris; species Glomeris marginata. The sequence continues at coordinate 13,658 of JAQFZQ010000661.1, read as the reverse complement.
CTTCATGTTTGATTGTTAATTACATATATAGCATCTTGGAACAAGTTTAGATCAGTAATTGATATTCTGTTCATTTTTATGCACTTTTGTGATATAGTAGCCTACTGTATATTGTTTTACAACCTTGTGCAATATGTCAGCCAAATATCACTGGTGACGTCACTGAAGGATGTGTTAGGCCTATTATAAAATGTTGCAGTTAGGCCTAAATAATAATACAGTATCTTCGTTGTTTGACGCAATTAATTAATTATATAATCATTCTGTTTGTAGTAGGGTATATAGGTATATATGACCTAGCTTAATATCCAATTCTGAATATTGTACGTATATAACTTAACATATAGCCTATGTTGTGTGTGATTTCCATATGTTGGCAATTGTAAAACATACATTTTGATAAAATAATATTTAAAACCGTGTGATAATGAATGAAATATTAATTGTCATAGTGGTCACAAATAGTATCACATGTCACAAAAATTAATTTAATAATGAGGAACATATTGAAAATTTTGAATTGAAAAATTCAAAGACTTTTTCAGGAAATTCAGGAATTACATGAGTAAACCCTGCCTATGATCTTGCTATGACAGAGAGGAGATAAGTTTTAGGGTTATTTCAAAATGGCGCCGATTTTGTCACCCTTTGTTGCCATTGACATGAAGATGGCTGCCAAAAGGGTTGCGAGTTAATTGTGCCCATTGCCTCTGCGCGTTATTAGGTCCCATAACCCGTTCGTGAACATCCAAAGGGTTAAGGGTGCTTGAAGTGAACATGGAGTATCACTGTTCCCACGAACCGGTGTCCAACAGGTTGGAAAAGTAGTGACACAAACAGTGTAATCGAGCGTTGAAGAATTCTCTCGCCAAACGGCGGCCATCTTGAATGGCACCCGGGGTCCCTCTTATGAAAAGGCACCGTTGGGCACGTGTACACCACGTGACACGAGCTGATAGTGTTTCGACTTCCGCTTCCAATTGGCAGCCATCTTGATAGGGGCACGCCTTTTCCGAGTTCGGTGTGAATGGGCTTTGGGCCCCATTTTTGACATTCCCCTCAACCGTATTGCACTCTTTGTGGTCTTTTATCAGCACAGTTTGGGGGTTTGCTGGTGCAATATGGGATTTGTAATTATGGGTTATCTTTTGCTTAATTATTAAGGCATATCAACCGCTCTTTACAGAATGTAATTCATTGACTAATATTGACCATTGCAATTAATTTTTAATTATAATAAGAACCAATGAATCCAATTTTGTTTTCAAATGCTGGCTCAATGTTTTTAACAAATTTTCGGTTTAACTTTTTGAATTTTATAAAAATACAAGGTTTTTATGAAGTCAACCCTTACAAAAAGCAGCTTGTGCCATCAAACTATAGTTTTGCAAATTTTTATGAATGAAAAGTGCTATTTTATCGAACAAACTATTATTCTTTTGTAAGGGAATGTTCTGTTTTGTGCATAAAATCAATTGAAACTGAGATACAATTCTGAAATTCTGCATCAGGAATGTGATTTTTGTAAAGAACTGTTTTTTCACTGTTTCATCAATTATACACTTTCAATATTATTTCTATAAATTCTAAATTTTCATTTTATAAATCATCCAATGTATTATAAATTTATAACTTGCTTCATAACTTTAATTTGGAACAACCAATTACTTTAAACGACTTTGATTTCGCATGACTAAATTTTCGCGGTAGATTAATTTTAGAAATTTAGCGGTGACTTTATTTACGCGGTATAGCAGCATTATTACAACAGTAGTATATACATAATACTATAGCTCAGGGAAACTTCGCAGTGCATAAATTTTCTTGGAAGAAGGAAGTTGCGCGAATATCGAAAAAATAAAGCCACCGCGAAATTAACCACTTTTGAACTACGTACAGGTACATTTTATAGTATTTTCTAATCAACAAACATTTGCTGCTTCTACTTTAAACAGTTTTGCAATAGCTATATATTAATAAAATGCACTATTTTGTTATATGTAATTTCAAAGTGCTTTTAGGAAATTTATTTTGTATTTGAACGTATTCAACCGAGCTTCACGGCTGCTTTTACGGGGAGGTTGTCTAATGAACTGGAAAACCTGGAAATCCAGGAATTATACCTGGTTTATATTTTACCCTTGAAATCCTGGAAATATACTGGAATTTTGAAATTAAAGTTCAGTAAATAGACACTGTTTTATTTCACACTTGCATTTTAATAGAAATACCAAAATTTAAAGCTGATGTTTTATATATGTACTCTTATAGTGTTGATCACGTAATAATTCTAGACTTAAAGCATGTTATCAGTGAGCTGCAGACTTCATTGATCGGTTCCGTGTTTGCCAGCAAAACCTTATCTCGCTTTTCCAGGCCCACTTCTCATTGGTTGAACGGTGAAACCTCGCGTGACATCATCGCAGATTTAATAATGTGAAAATACCATACAGACAGTGTACATTGTAATGAAATAGAAATTCAAATCTCTTCACAGTATTTGTTTCTTCTGGCGGGGTTTATCCTGACTGTTTTTACTCGCTTCCCTTCTTCTTTGATTAATAGGGTTCCTGGGATCGTAAATTAAGAAGGTGTCCGCGTCACGGATACTCGCGTCCTTCACGCTTGCTTCGTGTTCGCATTGTAGTGTGTGGGTTAACCTATGTATCATACGTGATTATGTTAGTGTACATTGAAAAATTGAAATCAGCATCATTGTAAACCTAAACTTACCATCCTTCATCGTCATCATCATCATCTTCGCCTTCTTCGATCGATGGCTTCGCTTTCTTTTCACTCGCGGGAAGTTTATCAAGAGTATCTTTGGCAACATCTATCTTATTTCTGAACTTCATCAGCATGGAAAGAGTCTAGAAAATAACAATATATACTGTATTTATTTAATATTTAATTATATAACCCTACCCCAGACCGGAAAACTAACATCGGCTTCGCGGTTCGGAAGAGCTTTCAATTCCTTTTTCTTTTCTTGAAATTCCAGTAATTCTTGTTTATATTCCTCAACTGCTACGTTTGTTTCTAAAGTAATTCAAATAGATTTATGGAATAGTTATTTTCCATCTTGGGCAGGTTGAACTATTTTTAGAAAACACCTTTCGGTTCTTCGATCAGAATTTGTTCCGCTTCCTTTTCTTTCTTTCTTCCCGAAAGCTCCTTTTTAAGTTTGTTCACTTCCTTTCGTATCTCATCACTGCAATTATGTTAATTTAATTTAAGCACAATGTGATAAGATTGTGATAGAGTTCTTATAATAGATTTACAATTTCTTTTTCTTCGGATCGGGTTCATCCGTTTCATCGTCAACATCATCATCATCATCTTCATCTTCTTGTAACTTTTTCTCAGTGGACTTGACAGCAGTAGAAACTGGTGTTTCTTTCTTCAGTTTCTTTTGAATCCTTTCCAGAATCTCTTGTTTTTTCTCACTTTCCTTTTCCTCTTTCTTCGACTGCAAATGTTAAATTAAATCACGGTACGAATTGACACGCGACGCGTAAAATTCAACGCAGCGAAGACAACTGAATTCAATATGATTTTATTTAAATGACAAAACATAACAAACTTCTTCTTCTGCTTCTTCAGACAGTTTCCTTTTATCGGCAACCGCAGGCATTGAACTCAATTTCGGATCATTCGCGAGATCGTGACTGCTTTTACTTTTCCCTCTGAAATCCTTAAATTTGAAATTGTTTTCAAGATAAGACATTAGTTTACCAAGTTTCTAATAGTTTCAAATTGTATATAACAACCTTAGCAATTGCATCTGCTTCTTCTTCGTCCTCTTCCGCTTCGTCGCCGAACGACAACAGTTTAAAATTTCTAGTATAAACACATAATTGTAATTATAATAACTATATTTTCTGAATTATTAACTTAGCTGGGCAATCAACATTAGATTAGGTACTTCTTTGTTTTCTTTGTAGTTTTCTTTGCATCTTCATCCGGTGCCTCGACTTCGCTGCGGATTACTCGGCTCACGATGTCGGGGAACGGGTTCATTAATATCTATTTATTGCAATGATCAAATATATTTTAATGTTTGTCCAAGTGTGAATTGTGAAAGAAGTGAGACAATAGTCTTGTTTGTAAGATTATACCTGGGTTTTTATGATCTTGGGAGGATATAGCGGTCGGTCATCGTGGTCTACTAACACGTCCGCCAACTTGATCATGTTGTAAAGAGTGTTCCCTGTTATCTTTCCAAATATGGTATGTTTATTCTGTAATTCTGGGGATGCACCAAGGGTGAAGAAGAATTGACTTCCATTGTCATCCTTGCCGGCGTTGGCCATCGCCACGAGTCCGCGGCGAACGAACCGAAGCCGCGTGTGAATCTCATCCTGACAATTAAATGTTTATTATTTATTACATGGTTCACTATACCTTCAAAATCTCCACTATTTTTAATGCATAATATATTTTTTTATTTAATAATAGAGAAACAAAAATAATTTTGACTTTTCTGAATTTTCTTAATTATAATTTTCACATATATATCAAATATTTAAGAAATTGTTTGTTTAATGATTTTGTTCCATGTTTTTCTGTAGAGTATATGGTGTTTAATGTAACCAATGAGATGTAACCTTAAAGGGGGCTCCATATATTGATTCCCCTCCATTTCCGGTTCCGGTTGGGTCCCCACATTGCGCAATAAATCCCCGGACAATTCTATGGAAAATAGTGCCATCGTAATAGCCTTCCATGCAAAGTTGGACAAAATTCCTGCAGGCTTTTGGTGTTTCTTTAGCCCATAACTCGATGTCAATGTCACCCACGGTAGTTTCCAGCAAAACCTACACACAAAAATAATCGGAAATTAATTATAATGTTTAAAATAATTATTTCTTGCGCATACTTTGCCGAAAGTAGGCGGTTCTTGGATGTAAATGTTACTCATGGCACGTAATATTCGTCTTTCCTGATGGGATAAATCAAAATAAATCGCAGATCTCTGTTTTCGTTGCCATTTTGTATTCCATGTCGGAGCGGTAGTTGTTTTAGTTCAATAGCGGTTGCGGTTTGCTGTTGCAGGAGCGGTAACTACCTAAATGCCAAACGCGTTCGCGGCGCTGATTGGTTGGTTCGGCATTCCATACATATGTTGTATCCTTGCAAGATAGCGAGTAGATCCAACAGCCAATCGGAAACGCGGATCTAGCCTCTTCAAGATGGCGTTCTACACTAAAGCGCTTCAATTACTGTCTGTTTGTGATGAACTCTTGGCCTCGTCTAGGCAAGGCAAATGAACTCCGTTTTGGAATCTGCGCGTCTTTTCAATCAAATAAACCGTTATGAACGATGAAAGACGGTCGAAACACGATGGAAAACGTCGAAAAAGGTCCAAACGATCCATTAAAGACCCGGAAATTGCAAAGGTTAATATGATTTGTTGTCAAAATGGTCGATGTAGACGAATTATTCGTGAATTTTGACATTGAATATGACAGAAATTTAATGATGGAAATCCAGGACATCAACAGAAGGACCATGTGGGTGGAGTAACACAGGATAGACTAACTGTAATTATTTAGAAATATATTTTCGTATTCATTGCGCAAAACAACCATAATGTCTCATTTTTCAATTAATTTCAGTGCAAATCTGGAATATACACAATTGGAAAAATGTCCATTCCAATCCACAGAGGTTTTTGCAGTCATATTATATACTGTCAAGATACTGTACAATTATGTAATAAGTTTATATAAAATCGGTTTAATTTAGGTGTTAAATTATCTGATGAAATTGCTCAAGCAAAAGCCAACCAAGATTTGAAGAAAATATTGAATTTAGCCAATGAAAATACAGCAATTCAATTGTCTTCCGTAGCAGAATCTCCAATAATTGTTGAAGCAAATATTGAGAAAAGGAAATCGGTTTTCACAACACCAAGATCTCATCAAAGGTCCATTATTTCTATTTTATTTTATTTGTCATATATTGTAAAATAACAATTAATAAAATTAAAGTTTGGATTTTATTTATATTAAACAGTGTGGTTAAATCTATGTCATCTCGAAGTGCAGAATTATCTACTCAGTTGTCATCTGACACAGATATGCAGGTTTTATATTAGATTATCCTTGTAGAAAACGTTTTAATATAAATTAGAAATTAAAGTAAACAATTAAATTAAAAGTTAATAAATCATTCTGGACTTTATTAATAATTATAAGGGAACGTTTTCTTCATGGTAATGATTGAATAACAGTAAATATTGTCATTTTCAGAGTCCTTTAGGTGAAGAAGCTCCATCTTTAATCAGCAGATTCCTAAAAACCAAACAGAAGGAAATATTTCCTGCTAAAAGTATAGGCAATACATATTTTCCTTAAATTGTCTTATTTTTGTTTAATTTAATTAAATCTACCATTTAACTATCTAGATTATCTGGAAGAAGCACTCGGTGATCTCAGGCAAAGATACAAACACATGTATATTATATTAATACTTATGAAGATCCAAAATGAATTGAGTGATTGATGATGGACTTATTTTTCACAAAGGATAACTCAAAATAATGTTTCTGTGGATTTTCACGCGCAACAACAAGCATATGCCAATATTGCAGTTACTATGCAGAATACAGCTCCTAAAATGCAATGTGAGTTGTGACACAATGAGAGGATTGCTAATTTGAAGGTTACATATAGGTTTACATTTTAATATTTTTGTAATTTCAGCAGATGACAATTTGGTTGAAATGCCGCATGTTTCTCCCAAACTTGTCAATCGCGCTGAAAACATCATACTTGATATATTTGCATCTCCAAAGTATGAGAATGTAAAGGACTGCTTTGTAAATTCCCCAAACCAACCAAAATATTATACAAGTCTCGATATAAAACAACCTGTTCCAACTAATTTAAAATGTCCACCGCAACCTGGTTATTTTCTTTCGGTAAAGGTAATTAAAATGCAATATGGGTTTCGGCAAGTCAGTTTACCAACTTGCATGATTGTACTAATACTGTACGTAAAGCTTGGATAATTTAGATTTAATGTATTATTCAATTAGGAATAATTTTATTATACATACTACTCATAAATAAATTCCAGATATTTACAATACGTACTTTCAGGTGAACTGGCTTTGCATCACCCTGTATTATGTTATTTTATTTTATGTTATGTTATATTAAAGGTGAACTGACAGGGTAAATTTCTTGCAACCGATTTCTCTGGAAAATTTCCTATGCACCGATTCGTTTTTTAATAAAAATTCGCAATTGTACCCCAAAATAGGTCCTCAAGTCATCACATTGCCAAAATTTACATCCGGGACAGTGTCTATGACATGCCGCTTGCACCAAAACGTGCTAAATGCCTATACACAGGTGGCTTCCCCACTGCATTATGCTAAAACAAACTCTCCGTACTAGAATTTTCCCCTCCTAGCCTCTCTGCAAATGCCCAAAAACACAAACTTTAATCTGTTAAAACACTTTTAGTAAATTTTTAAAAAAGAAAAGAAATTAACTCATAGTTTTAATTTTTATCATACTTTCTGCAGTCTGAATATCATGGGGTGTTTTACAAAACCGTGTCAGTTCTCCTTTAACATGTGGAATTGTGAATTAAGTATTTCCTACTGTTTCTAGAACGAGTGTTCCACCTTATACAAACCTAGTCCAAAATGCAGTTGGATGGAATGGGATAGTAACATGATGTTTCACGAATCGATTCCCGAGAAGGTTGAATAACCACAAATTCAAGTTGCTATTTTTGAATTTGCAATTTAAATCAACTCTAAAGGTTGTTTACTATTTAAAGGGAAAGAGAATCCGTCTGGAACCATCACCAACATTTAGCCCAAATTTGAGATCGGAGGAAAGTCCAGTTGACGCGACTCGAGTTTTTCAATCGTCGCCGAGCGACATTTCGATTTGGGCTCCTTCGGAAGTTTCTTCCCAAAATCTGCCCGTTTTTGAACCAACACCTTCGCCTCGTTTTTATAGATACAAGCTCTGTTAACATTTTGTAATTCAATCTAAATTATATTTTAATTAAACCATTCCCAAAACCTTTTTTTAAGCCTACTTCTACCGGAACTAATGGTATAAGATCTTAGTATTCAACTGCTGCTTAATTTTCCACAAAATAAATACTTTTTTAATAGTTGCAAAACAAATAACTTGAAATACTTTTATTTTCATTTTGGTAGGATTCGACAACAGCGTAATGCCAAAACACAAATTAGGCATCGTTCAAATAGAAATTGTTCCGATTAATAACAATCTGCTCAATTTGCATCATTAATACAGATTATTATATATTTGATTATGTAGAACAATAACAAAACATTCAATTCCAATCTGGGTTTTAACAAAGTATTACATTTCTATTTATTCGTATTACTTCGAACAATATCTTACAATGTAACATACATACTTTCCGTTCAAATGCCTTAAATTAAGTATTAATATAATGTAACAGCTTGGATAGTATGGGGTAACATACACAATTATATTATTGCAAATCACTGTTTTTTAAATTGGTTCATGCAGACACCCGATGATGGTTCTCGATGAAGATGAACCGAAACACGCGTCTAAAATTGAACCGTTACGGGTAAAAAGGTTAACTATTCCAAACCCTGCTATAATTAATATATACATAGATAACTAACTAGAGATACATTTCCTTTTCCACAAATTGGTACTAGTGTCCTTGGAAGGCTGTTGAGAACCAATCGGATTAACTTAACGAAAACAAGGCCGTAAATGCGCGTTAAATAAACTAAAATTTTTACCCGAAATATTCAAAATTAGACCGAATTATCTGGATATCCTCCAATGTACTTTCATCAAGATTATCCCTGTTGCCCTGCAGGATAAATTTCAAACCCGAAAAGGCCCTTTCGACGCTGACTTGCGTCGCAGGGACCGAGAACGCGACGTTCGCCAATCGATACAGTACGGGGTAACTCGTACGGTTTTCCTCCCAGAACTCCAAGATGGGCTTTTTCCTTGCTATCCTTGGAACACCATCGAAACCAGACAGGATACTTTCAATATCAACACCCTGTTCTTGATTCTCTAATTTACTATCTTCCTCTTTTCTTCTTAGAATCCGTTCGAGCGCATCGTCATCGTCTGAGTCATTTGTCTCATTTGTCTTAATTTCTGTTCCACTTCCAGTTTGGTTTTCGGTTTCCTCTGCTTTCAAACTAGTTATCAAGTACCAAACTTCTTTCAAATGTCTTTTGGCTTTATCTTTTTGTGGCGTACTTAACAGAATCTGAAAGCGCGGATCGAGGAACACCGCGCCTAAGAGATACTCGTTCTCTATCAAGTTCACTTCCCTAATCTTTAAAAAGTAAAGTAAAACGGTAGAAAACCAATTTGATAAATTCTCCAGCTTCACTTTTGTTTCCACCCAATGCGCGTAAAAGTCACTCATGGTCATCGGCTCGCGTTGCATCTTCAGCGTAACTTCCTTCAGGAATCTCAAAGCCTCCAGAATGGTTTCCACCCTTTCCCAGTTCTCATGAGATATAAAGCAACCCAATTTCATGGTAGCCTGCAAATGACAGAATTCCCTACAGAGCATCAGAGACTCCAACATGTTGTACGTGCTACTCCATCTGGGGGAACCATCGAGAACCGGTTTCCTCAAACCATGCCGGGTTAGTTTGGTGGTAACCGATGGTGCACAAAGCTTCCTGACAAGATTCTGGCATTCAGTGATGACCTCACTCATCTGAATCCGGTTCACGGAATCTTCGATGACCTGATGAAGCGAGTGAGCGGCGCACCGGATACCGATCAATTTACTCGCAGCGATGTCCTCGCTCATCTCATCGGACAAGTTGATGTCCAGTAACCCATCTTCATCGATGACATCGTGTTCAGTGTCCCCGGTTTCATTGTCATCACCCGGTAACTTGACGGGATTCACGATGTTGGAACCGCTGTCCGTGGTCACGGAATGGATCTGATGGAGGGAGATGGAGTACTTGTCGAGGACTTCACGTACAACATTTCTAAGATGGACATCAGTATGTTTTTCTGTCAGTTCCTTGATGGCCAGGGTAAACAATGATATTTTTCCATCGTTTACGAACTGCGCGTTTATCCCGACAACCGACCGGCTCGACTCGCTGGCGACATCAACCTTAAGGCAGATGGGCCTTTTCCCCATCTTAACCTTCATTTCCTCGACTATCCTGGAGGATACCTTGGGCATCATGCACCTAACGTTCTCGGCGTTCAGCGTCAAGTTGCCCGCGATGGCGGCGAGGACCGGATTCAAGATTTTCCTGAATCCGGAACATTCGATCGTGTCGAATGAACAACCGTTTACGGTCACAAGCTCAACACAAGCAGCAATGACAATCTTTTTGTCTAACCTGACGGTGATAAAACCAGGCTTTGGATGTCTTTTCGGGGGAGTTTGTAGAGTTTGAGGGTTTCGCGATGAGCTGTCGGCAGCTTTCTCAGTTAGGCCTTTCCTTGCAACTTTGGTCACTTGGACATTGTTGTATTCCTCTTTGTGGTAACGCATCAAGTGTCTTTCTAGATTGGCAGCATGGTCACCTATCAAGGTGGTTTCGCAGATCTTGCAAGTGTTGGTGTAGTTCATGGGGTTGAGCTGGAAGTATTTGCGGCAAGGGTTCGTTTTATGTCGGCCCATTCTGTAATCATAAAATATTATACAAATTGATAATATGTGTTCATGATATGAATAAAAGGTTTTGCAATAACTCTGCACACTTTTGCAGAAAATTGAACTATTTAATTGACAATTTCTGCAAAAGTATGCAGGAAAATATTTATAAAGACTACTTTTTGCAGGGAATTTTATGCAAACTAAACAAGATTGTGCAGAAATTGTTTCACTATACAAATTTTAAATGTGAAGTGCAATAAATGTATAAATATATATATATTATATATTTTTTATTTTGCAAAAAAAATCTGGACAAACTTTTTTTGCAGGAAATAGTTTTCTGAATTTTCTAAAACAATTAGTTGTAATTATATATACGCAATAAAATAATATATACTGACCTTCACAGATTTTTATTCACAGCCCTGGCTAGTGGCAGATGGGAATCTCAAAAACCCTAGAATTTTGCCAATTAAATGATTATAAATACAGAAAAAAATATGTGGGACTCGGTAAATTTTACCTTTTACACGTAACAAAGACAAAAATCCAATGTCCAAATACGAAAACTATATTCTTGAAGCGAAAACCAATTTTAAACAGTTTAAACCAAATTATAGCAAACGTACTGCAGTTCAACAAATTTCAAATGGAAATAACATTCTACCAAGAGAAGTACTCTCGCATCGGGTGTTTTTGCCGACGTGCTGGTTGTTAGAGAGAGACCGTGTTGAGAGGCTAATTTCTTACCGGTTCAGAGCGGCTGCGCAAACCGTTTTTTTTAACGTTCCGCGGACCAATACCCTCGCAACAGCTGGTTCCAGAACAGGTAAATAGGTTGGACCCTACTCAGAGAGGCTAAATATTTACCCCCATTCGAAACAAGGGCATCGAACCGATATTTTTTCGTGTCCGGTTTTTTGTTTCTGCACCATAAATTACAATCGCTGCTTTCCGCATTCGTAAATGTTTTCACAATATCTGCTATATTTAATTGTTTTCTTTTAAATTGCGTGTTAATAATACACAATTCATGTCATTTATTATTATTATATAATCAATGGATGTGTTCAAAGCTGCCGCACTTGCTGAATGTGCTTCGCAGCCGCTGCTGAGCCGAGTGCTGAGCACGTGACCGTAATTGTGACGTCAGGAAAGAAGTATGGCCGTTATGGAAGGTACGTTGTCCAAATGGACGAACGTAATGAAAGGTTGGCAGCACAGATGGGTGGTTCTCGACTACAATGCTGGTCTGGTGTCATATTATACGGTGAGACGAGTTTATTATTATCACTTTCATTCATCGTTAAATTTTTACGAAATGGGAGGCGATTCATTTCAGTTGCAACTTTGTTGCGTGAAACCGATTGACGCGAGATTTATTGCGAGGAGCGCATGCGGAATGTTGCAGCGCAATATATTGCCGTGCAATAAAGTTGCACGAGAATGATTTCGTTTCGGAATCGACTTTTACATTTTGCCCTGGGTCACCCGTGGTCAGCCTGATCGCCTTAATATCATTAAATAAATTCAAGATAAAATTCAAGAATTCGTCACAATAACTACAATATATTAAATTTCCTAAAGTAATTTTGAATAAATATAAAATTTTTATGATTTAAAATTCAATTACATTTATATTTGAATCATGAAAACTTTTTAAATGTCACGATTAACTGTTTATTATAACTGAAAAACTAATTTCTTTCAAGTTTTACATTGTTTTACCTTGGTTTTACCAAGGTTTTATTAACTGACTTCCTGTCAGAAATAAATCATGGAAAATAGAAATTTTATATTATAATTAAAAATATATTTAATCCCATTAAATTAAATTTCGTCATTTATTTTCCCAATTCATTTAAATATAATAAACGTTAATAGTATTATTTATTTAATTCCAGACCAAAGAAAAGATGATGAGAGGAGCCAGAAGAGGTTGTGTAAGATTGAAGGTAATTATATATTAATTATAAATACAAATTATAAATGAATTTACTGTATCATATGTTGTGTTATTTATATCTTATGTTTACATTTAATATATTGTTGTCACAAAACTTTGTACTAAACTGCACAGGGTGCAATGATCGGAATAGATGATGATGACTGTTCATTTACGATAACAGTTGATGGAAAGTTGTTCCACTTCCAAGGTACTGTATAATAACATATGTATTTGAGGAAGGAGATGACGTCACTTCCGGTCTGCATTTGTCTTAAACATTTTCTTTAATCTTATTTCAGCCACTGATGTTGCTGTCAGGGAAAGATGGATAAGAGCTCTGGAAGAAACCAGACTTCATCATGCTGAACTCCTGCAAAAGGTTGTGTACATTTATATTTAATATTTCTATATTTGTTCTATTGTTTGATTAGTATGTAACACTATTTATATTGTTACAGCATTGGGACCCTCAAGTACCGGTACCTTCGATCGAAGACTTCAATAAAAAGCTAACGGAGACAGATGCTTACCTGCAAATCATAATGGATCAAGTGAAGGTTGGTTGGTTTAATATGAATAACCCTGTACAGGTGACATTTAAATGTACATTTATTTATATTAAACAGACTTTAGAAGCCAGGATTGAGAAATGTACGAATGATACGCAGCGTGAGAAGTGTACGTTGATCTGCGAGAAAGCGAATGTTAGTGGAGCCCTTTGTTTTATTGTTAGATATTGCAATATTATATTAGAGTAAAACGTTTTTGAATTACAGGTCATGTTGGAATCGATAAAACACTCCATTGTGTTGCTTCAAATAACCAAGGCATGTGTACGTGTGTATCATACGTGCTGAATTAATTCCAAACAAAAGTTATAAATTTTCATTTTGACATTTTCCAGAATCTTGCCCATCCGGTTAATGGCATATATCAACCATTGCAATCAACCCGTGATCCACAATCCATTAGTGGTAACAAACGTAAGTTGTAACACGGTTCAATGTGGATAAGTGTAAGGTGATGCACATTGGGAACAAAAATTCTGGGGTGGAATACACAATGTATGGTAAAA
>JAQFZQ010000660.1:0-28601 GCA_034696005.1 Glomeris marginata | reverse complement strand
TTTTAGAAACGTGGTTTTAACGCTAGATCGACTGGTGCATAATACCCAGTGGTGCATCCATCCCCGGTCTCCCCTATTTATTAATATAATGTACCATCTTTCAAAGTTAATAACAAATGATATTAACTGTAAAATAATACTATTAACGTGTATTTGAACGATGTTTTACATGAAAGTACTGAACAATAAATTCAAACTTTCTTCATAGTGATTTTGAAGTTAAATTTTGTTGTTTTTTATTTATAAATTATTTTCATATATATGCTTTTACTGTTTTTTTTAACATATTTAGATAATAAAATAAAAGTCTCAATCACAATAATTGTTTTTATCTTAATACAGTTTTTATTTTCTGGAAAGCAATTTTGGAGTTTTTGTTTTTGCCATGTTTTTTTTTGTTTTTTTTTTTGTTTTGTTTTTATTTATTATCATTTTTTCTTTTGTCCATTTTCGATGCGGTGAGAAAATTGTAATTTGAAATTGCATAATGATACGTTTGTCTATTGTTATTCCCAACACTTTCGTTATTTAGGGGTTTGAGGGGTGATATAAACCCATACACCCCTGGAATCCCTGAAAAGGAAATTTATGGACTTGCCCGTTGCGGTTCATTGTTTAGCCGAGAAGGGAAAACCCACTGAAAATCCCCCTTTTCTCCCTCAGGATAATCCTGGAAAACTATAGAAAACACAAGTTGGATTTGGCGAGTTTGGGAAAATATTCGTTTTTCAACGGTAGGCCTATACGTGCAATAGCACTTCATTTATCATTTCTTATTGATGAGTAGACGAAATACGTCTACTATTTGTTTAGTCGAAAATGCTGGTTGACAAGCTCCACTCGAGCACGTTTTCGTCATTCAATTGTTTGGTTTCTGGTCAATGATCACAATGACCTATGGTGCTGCCCTAAACCTGCAGCATCTGTTTTTTTGACGAAAGACGATACTAACTTACGCCCCTGTGTCCGCATGCGCTACTCAATAAAGCAGCTGTTCGTTACGGTAGGGGCGCAAGTCGCCAGAGGGAGAAAATATTTCTTTTTACGAACAAGTATAATTTGTGCATAACTTGCAGCCGTGTAATTTTGTTTCTTATTTGTTGTAACATCTTACACAAAAAGGTGAACAGGTGAACTTGTTTGATATACAGGTTATCGATGTTATTAGTAATTATTACAGTATAAACTATAAAACCGTTGTAGGCAATAGTTTTCTTTCCAAGTTTAAGAGCAATTAATATAATCGTTGCAATATGTTTTTTATAAGTATAGTTTGAATGGTGTGATGCAGCCTACCAATGAAATAATAAATAAAAGTATCAGTGCAAATATAGGAGAAGTTATTTGAGTGGAAAAATGTAAACATAAATATTGATAAGAAAAACTTCAAAATTTTATATTATGTAATAAACATTAGAAATAAATGTAAAGTCTATTATTAGAAATTGATAATGTTATTAACATCATTTACAAGTATAGTCACTCTTGGTATAGTGCAGAATTTGGGTACATTATTGGTAAAATATATTGAAATTGATTTAAAGAAAAACATGGAAGAACAAATTTTCGAAAATCAGTTCTGCAAATCAGTTCACTCTTACGCTTGTACGCCCCAGTTACACTACTGTATTGTTGATTTCAATTTGCATGTGTGTTTTGGTGAAATTTTGACACCAATGACACGTTTAAGGTGTTTACATTTCCCTTTCTTTCAGTAATTTGTCACCTTACCATTGTTTCATTACATTGGCCACTTTTGCAATGGCGCAGGAGGTCAACGTATCGAATCTCCTCGTAGTTCGAATGTGGCTTTATTTAGCGTGACGGTCGTCCGGGGGCGCTGCGGTTGTAAAAACAAGTAAAAATGACCTCGGGGCGTAGCACGTGGCCCGGTCTGTAGGGGTCTGCACCAGTCCCCTGTCCCCTACTCAGTTCTTGGCTTATCTCCGCTAAAAAGCAGACGTGCAAGCTGGAAGCCGAGTTTTTGAGTAGTACGGTTTTAGTTTCTCGTTGCCGATAATAGGCGGCGCTGCGTTTTGTAAACGGAAACCGCGTGGGCAGCGCCATCCGCCGGCTTCCAAGCTTTCGGTTTGGCTTTTGCCGGCGAAGTTCGTCTCTAAACAAAGTGTAGGGGGATCGGTGATTCAGCACAAGTTTGGCACGAGAGAATAGACGAACTGAAGAATAGAGGAGTACATGGATGCGGTTTTGATGAGTGAAGGTCCTACTGAAGGACGAGTGATTTTGCCTATAAGTTCAAGGCGGCTGGAGAAGAGTGTTTTTGGTTTTTGCTTCTTCTCGTTCCGATGAGGTGAAAGAAAAATTAGCGCCACATGAAGGACGAATCGGATGAAGTGAACAGACCTAGGGGGGAGGTCTATCAAACGTCCCCCCTTTTTCAAAATTCAAATGAGGACGATTGCGAATCTGATGGATCTTTGCAATGGGAAGATTTTTTCGGTAAGATTTTATAAATCACTTTATTTTATTCACACTGCCGGCTTTCCATATCGTTTGTTATAGGTGTGTATTGTGCAAGGTATGTTTGGTATGTGTCTGGAAAACATAGAACGTTTACCTGGAACAGTAACCTGGAAAACAGATTTTTTTTAAGTCGAAAAAGTTGAGATTTGAGAAAAACGATGGCGATTTTGAAAGGTTTTGCATAAGGAATTCATCTTGTAACTATATCTATAAACTAGTTCACATTTTTTAGGGAGGTTCACCAACACCTATTATTTGCTAATGCACCTGAATGAAGATGTGACATGAAATTGTGTGGTTTTTTTCCCCTTTAAAAAGTCAGTTGGCCCACTGCCCTTGATGAATTAATAATGCAGAAGATTTGGCTTTTTCATTATGGCAATGAGTATGGGAAACCGCATGTGACCACATATTATATGATGTAAAAAAATCACACCATTCACCTAATCCTTTGTGTTGTGGGGGAAAAAAGATTATGGATGCATTTTTGAAAGATTTAAGGGGATAATTACATAAAAGGATAACGTAGTTAATTAATAACCAGTAGGGTATGTGTGTAATTACAGTGCTAAGTTGGCAAACGTGGGATGAAATATTTAATTATTATATAACAAGACTCGTTTCAACGTTTTCCTTATTTGCTTTTAAGATTGAACAAATGAACAAATGGTTCTGTTTTCCTTGTAAGAAAAAAAGAATAGGTACAGTTACTTTTCTATTAAAAACTAACAATGGTTGTGCATATTGTAAAATATAGGGCTATGTGATATATGACCTGTCATTGTTATAAAAATAACATGCTAAACTTTAATTGAAAATTGATTTTGATTGTTTCCATTTTCTGGATTTTTTTTAAAAATAAAGTTTGCCATAAAAATTTAATTTATTAAATTAACTGCAATTCATAATTTGTTTTCATGGAAGAAATTAATTGAAATGTAATTATGTAGTATTAGCTTGCAATTATATTCACTAGATGGCGCCACTGAATCACCAAATTTCTATGCTGTTTCCATCTGTGTTGCAAATAAATAGAGAATAAAGTTATAATATAACAAATTAAATTGTAATTTAGTATTTACTAATACAGTATGATGTAGGTGGAGCCACAGTGCATTAGGTTATTCGTGTCCACCGTGGTACACTTGGCAGTATAATATATATTGAGGGATTTGTATACAAAGTAATGTTTGTTTTTTTTTTTTTTCGTGGGAAAGGGTTGGAAATTGAAGTGTAAAAGGCAGGTGTGATGTGAAAAGTTTTTGAAAGTTTTGTTTGCCATGTAACAAGTTGATGTTATTTTAGAACTACTAAAGCGAAGTCCCCAAAATCTGAAAAGTTTATTTTTAGGGTGATGAGATTGTATTTTTGGTAGGGGTTCCTGTGTATTTTTTTGCATGTAGACTGAAGGGTCCGTTGCTTATTTTTCATTTTCTTTATGGTAATGGCGTCGTTTTTTGTCTTTATGTTGGGAAAAGTTGAACACAGAGCCACCACAACTCGGGTTTCATATCTCCTTTTCCGGGATAAAAATAAAGATGGCCGACTCACACACACTGTTCGCCTATTTGTCAAATATACTGTACTACAAACTATAGACGACAGTATACTTTTTTACTACTTGCATTCTGTTTTTTACTGTTACCACAAATGGCTGAAACGCCTTGAGATATTTTTAATTGGACACCAGGAAGTTGCTTTCATCTAGTTTTGAACTTGTGATCAGACAATATTCTAAAATGGCGCCATTGCAATTCAGCAAAAACTGATTTTCCAATTGCAAAAAGTAAAAGTAACTTTAAAGAAATGATTGTCTGTGTATTATAGGGTTCAATCACAAAATTGGACACTGTCATTTGATATTTCCTTGAGAAAATTGTGCATTTTATTCATATATAATAAATAGGCCTACTTCAAAACTTCACATTGAAATTTAAAGTTCTATTTTATTAAAATATTTCATTTAATTTGTATTGCATAATTAATATGTATTTTGACAACAGTAAAAATCTGGATGTTGATTAGAAGTTGTAGGAAGTGTTGTATGACATTGTTTTATTTGTTTAATTTATTTATATTAATAGTGAAATATTAGAAGTCACATGAAAATTGTTTATAAGCTTTTCTTTATTTATGATGTCATGGTTTATAGTTTGCGCTTCATATCGGTGAGTCAGTGTATTATTTATCGATTTGCTTGGGTGAAGAAAGAAAAAAGTTGAACGATTTGAACTTGAAATGAGGAATTTACCAGTTGGAAAAAAAAAATGGAGAAAGAAAAATGCAAGTGGCAAAAGAGAAAATTGTTTTTTGTTTACCTTCAAATTTTCTCGATTTTCCGAACTCAACATTTCTTTCAGTCACACAGTGTGCATGATGCTGTAATTGCAAGCTGTCTGTTTTTGAGAGAAACGAAAATAAGGGCCTTTTTTCTCTACTTTTGCTTCTATTTGGGCCCCTTGGCAACGCGGGGTAATCCTGGATTAGTTCTCTGACCCGCCGCTTGGAGGCGATTTTTGTCGCTTTTCCTCTGACGTCACACCAATCCCTCGGTTCTTTTATTTGACAAAAGGATAACAGAGATTATAAACGTGTAAATAATGCACGGATTCGGTAAATTCCATACTATAGGAAACAATGGACCTGTGTGTTGTGCAAAATTGGAGAATTTTTAGGGACCGTTCATAAATGACGTCATACTGGCAACAAAAAGAAACGAAATCAAGTTATCCGAGAAACTGCATCTGAGACATACCTATGTAAGATGAATGAAAAAATTTTCCAGTCAAATTGCTTGACCTTCACTGTACATTCTTGAACTGTGGAAGACCTGAATTACGTGCTTAAAAAATAGCAATTTTCATCTCTTTTTTCATTTCTTCAACCGCCGGTGTAAAAAAAATCAAAATAATAGCACGTGACGTCACGTTCTGTTGAATTAGCCCCTCCCACTTTCCCCTTCCCTGAGTCATAACAACATCGTTTCTGGATGACCCCCTAAGTAAATGAGTTATTTTTTTGCAGGGATAATTAGAAGACAAGGGGGTGAAACATTATTTATGTAGGTAATTTACTTTTCTGAGAGGGAGTTTGATATTTACGATATTTGTCTGAAGCAGTGAGCTGAAGGGCTTTTGTTACGGGTGAGAAAGATGGCCGTCGGGGCCCTTGTGATGGGGGCATGGGGGCCATGTTGCATCTGCAGGTGGGCTTATGGCATCTTTTTCTTTTCACAGCATAATGGGTTTTTGGTCGGTCTTGTAGTTTGTGGAGGAAAGAAAAGTGAGCACGTGGCCCATTTGTGAAGAAGCACCCATCTGCAATGCAACATAAGGTTGAGGGATGTGTGGGTGTGACCAATGAGCTCATTGGTGTGACCTTCATGCTCCCATATGCTTAAATTGTGCACCTGGCAAACGTCTGGGACATTTTTAAAGTTTGCCTCAATTATGTTTTCCAGCTTTTCTTAAAATTCCATATTTTAACTAAAAAATAAAGCTGTTATTTCAACTTTAATTCAGCCAAACTTTTTCTAATACAGGGTGTCTACTGATACTGTAAATATACTTGAATTTGTTCATAATTATGGAAAATGTATACGTAATTTCGTGTTCCTCTTCTAATTTCCTTGGAACAAAATAATTAAGCATGATATACTTTTGAAATTTGTTGGTTCTTTCCACTTATAATTCATCAGTTTTTAAGGAATTAATATTGTTTGTTATGTAACTATCTTTCACTTTATGTATTTTGTGTCCTGGAAAAGTTATAAATAGTATCCTTGAAAATACTGGAATTTTGAAATGAAAGTTTAGTAGACACCCTGTAATGTTTTATTTGCAAAAATAATTATGAATATGTATGTTATGCTAAAATATAATTAAGTGTTGTTCATTTAGTTAATGCAGTTGAAATTTATATTTTTTTTTCACATATCCTTGCAATATAAATTATGTTATGTAGATACTGAATTTCATACATGTATTTTACGCAGACCTTGTCCATCATCATTATGAAATTGATAATGTAATTTGGTTTTTATTGAGTCTGGAAGCGATAAATAGACTGGATGTAAAAAAAATGGCGCCCATCATGTTATATATGCACATGTATTGTTGGTATTATTCACTATTGTATTGTAAAATATAGCAAAATTTTGGGTTCATATGTAGTTAAGTGTAGAGGAGGGAATATTAAGTGATGACGTCATGAGCCGTTTTTGCACAGCCGCCATATTGGTTCTTTTGTTACCTTGTTGGTGGCGAATTTGCCATGCGTGACAAATGTTTGTGGGGATCGAGGTTATATCATATATATAGCCTCGTCCCCCCTCCCCCCTCAACCTTGTTCAAACACAATGTTCGTATACTGACAATGAACATCTAATTTTTGTGATCACAAATTTCCACACTACATAAATAATTCCTGTCACACATTTCCATATTGCATTTACCCAATTGGTTTCTCAGGGTGGGGCGTGTCTACAACATATAACCGCGAAATCTCCTAATAAGTTGAGCATCATACATATTAGTTGTTGAAAATAACACGACCATTTGATTTGTAATATGTAGAGGCGAAACATTGAATTTGAAATCATAGTGATTCTACATTCAATTTTGCAGTGACGTCATAATTTTAATAGGCTAAAAATAAGGTTTTGAATTGTAATAACGGATCAGAAATGCTATTGACTGAAAACTGTTACAATAATAAGTATAATTACTTAATATCAGCTGACAAACAACAAGTATAATTGGTCAAAACAGTGTAGAAGTTTAAATTGCACTGTGACGTCACTGCAAACTTGACTGCGGAATAACTATATGGTTTTCGGTTGGGAAAATATTGTGATTGATAGAAAGTGATTTACATTATGATTTACAAGGTAGGATAACTTCCTAATCAGGGATCATTCATTAAGATTGTTCTTATTAAGTTTTTAACTTGCAAATTTAGAAGTTTACACAGTCTGTGATTGCTTCATGTTTTTGTGTACACTTTCCAATGTGATTGCAAGAATATTGCGCGCAACATTCACCAGCATATAACATAGGAAAAGTTGCGAGCAATGTTCCAGTCTGCAAGTTTCTTGCATATTTGTTTTTGAGGTAGTTCATGGCTATTTCCAGAATTGAATTATGCGTGTAAAACAGCTGTTTGTCATCGTT
Organism: Glomeris marginata; assembly: GCA_034696005.1. NCBI lineage: Eukaryota > Metazoa > Arthropoda > Diplopoda > Glomerida > Glomeridae > Glomeris > Glomeris marginata. The sequence goes on along the minus strand of JAQFZQ010000660.1, from coordinate 20,946 downwards.
CATTGTCATTTTTGTAGTTTTGCACTGTAACATTTTGCTTTTTTTTCTTATTCTTAACATGAGACATGCAGACAGGGGGGAAAATAAGCAGAACGTTTGGGAAACTGTATAACTTGACTTAGCGGCATTTTTCATTGTGGCAACATGGTTTGTTTTCCTTCTCCATGGCCTTATCTTTGTTATCATCGAAACAACGTATCTTGGTACAGTGTTAAGCCAAAGCTTGCAGTGGGTAAAAGGTGGCAAGTTACAAAGGGGACCAACTTGTGAGGCTCTCCTTATAGCACCCAGAAGTGTTAGGACCACTTGACTTGCACTCAGTGCCATTGTGATGTAGTGTGTAAGACACAGAAAAATAGTTTTCAAGCAATTATCGTGGGTTTATTGGAAAAATGGAGACGTGTTCAATCACTAGTCGATATTTGCAACAAGTCTGTGTCAAAGTATTCTTAATATTCTTGAAAGTTTGTTGGATTATTTTGCTTCCTGTCTTGGGAATCATCATAGGTGAGTGTTATAATATAATATATTTTTGCAAATTTGTAGTTAATTATTATATTAAAATTTGTAATTTAATTGCAGTGGGGATTTTATAATTAGGGAGGTTTGTGTAATTTACTAATTTACTGCAAGTACATTGTTTATTATCATTTCAATTTACGTATATTAAAACATAAATTTTAGATGATTTTTACAGAAAAATAATGGCAAAAATATGGGAAATTTTAACATTTCTTGTGTAACTTCCAGCAAGGAAGATTATTTACGTTTGTATAGAAACTGTGTATAATTAAGCCTTGCCATGTTCAGTCAAGCTATTTTTCTGCGAAATGTTATTTTATTTGATCTATATGGAAGATATTTTACCTTGTGGGAAAATTGATTAGATTTTAGATACGTAAAACAAAGTGCAAAGTTCCCTGGAAAGATTATAGTAATAATAAATGACCATGATTATATAATAAATGGTAAGTTTTAGCTGTTGTTGATATGTTAAGGCCACTAAACAGGCTTAAAATAGCTGTTATGCGATCGATTATTCTTGATTTGAGTGTCTGCAAGATGGCGTCCACCGATAATGAAACTTTGAAGGGGCCTCTTCTTCACAAAGGGCATCCTGGATGACCTTTAAGTTGAGACCACCTTGAAGACCTGACATCTTGTCCGGTCCAATCAACTTTTGTCCAGACATTGCTAAACAGAATGCCCATTTGGCTTCCAACAACATTGAACCAATGTTATATTATCACAATTAGGACAACATTGAAACCCTGAACTTGACCTTGCTGACATCTCTCAATGAACTGGGCATGATGGAAAAATAAGAGCACGAGTTTAGATAATTGTGTTTTATGTTTGTGGTGAATTTTGACTGGTGCAATGGCGATTTATTGGTACAGTGTGTTCGGTTATTTTTAAAATCCTAAAGTCTTTTGTGTGTATGTGTGTGTTTATGCCCCTGTCAATGTGGCAGCTGTTCTTCAAGAAATACTAGAACACACCCATTGGACCATCTGCCTGTCCTCCATTCGCAAGTTGAGGAACTTTGCTTTGTCATGGGTCACTCCTAGGAAATTTAGGTGCCCAAATGGGCGTCAACATTTGGGAAAATACACTTGGAACAATAACGAAAAGCCTGAAAAGTGTCTATAGTTTGTACACATCCAGATTGATAGGTCCTTGGTGAAGTTGTCTATATAGGAAACAGCTGATAACAGCAGTCTGGTTGCTAGGGAAATAACTAGGCAACAGCTGATTGGAAATCATTATTGTTCGATTTATTTGTTCGCAATCGCTGCAAGTTCAAGGGTCAAAGTATATCTACAAATAAGGTATATTTAGTACATTTAAGGGACACGGCACCGGTTGCACCGCGGATCTATTCGACAGATCCGCAATCGACAGATCCGCAATCGATGAGCGCCGCGATCCGCACATCCTACACTTGAGGATAGAAATGCGGATCATCCCTAATATGTCAGAACGTAGACCAAATAGATCCAATATCGTTATACCATAATTTTGTATACATATAAAAACTACAAACGGTATAAGATTAGGACGAGCAAATTACATTTAGTATTTTTACGATCACGAGATACGTCCCCGGTACTGTTTTTACCCTCGTAAAAATACTAAATGAAATTTGTTCGTCCTAATCTTATACTGTTTGTAGTTTTTATATGTATACAAAATTATGGTATAACGATATTGGATCTATTTGGTCTACGTTCTGACATATTAGGGATGATCCGCATTTCTATCCTCAAGTGTAGGATGTGCGGATCGCGGCGCTCATCGATTGCGGATCTGTCGATTGCGGATCTGTCGAATAGATCCGCGGTGCAACCGGTGCCGTGTCCCTTAATGTAGAGTTTGGAAAGTGATTTTGTTGTTGCATAATGGGTGTTACACACTTTTTTGTGCTGCAATTCCCATCGTTCAACGTGCACTTGGCAGCCATTTTGTGGTATGCAACTATTTTAAAGCTGACATGGCCGACGACAGACATATTTATTTCTGGATTGGCAAGTTTTTGGTCCAAATCACTTTTTTTTAACCCTGTCAATGTTCAAGGGCAGACAGGGGCAAATAGGTAGGAAATGATAAGTGTGTTCTTGCACGACGCCATCTTGTTTTCTGTCACTATGCCCCGATTCTAATCTAGGGCAGCCATGTTTGAAGCGCCAGTGCATCTTCAAAGGTGTGAACTTCAACTTTACAAAGGACACTGTATACTATGTTCTAAAAACTTTACAAGCAATATTTACTGACACTGTCTTCAAAATGGGACGCAAAGCCCCAATACATACTAATAAATGATAAGGGCTTCTGTTATAACAGAGGGGGGAACATTTTGCTTGTCTCTTTCTTGTTTATTTTGCTTTTGCTTTCATGATATCAGCTATTTTTGTATAGTTTTTGTATCGTTCAATGGCCGCGTTATGAGAGGGCAACGTGCACCAATTTACTACTTGCAATTTTGTTTTTTCAATTTTTTCAATTCTCATATTCCTTGCAGGAGTTTTCCAACGTCTTTTTCTTCATCATTTTTTGTTTGTTGAAAAATGCGTCATGCCAGGCATGACTCATCGTCGGTTTATGTATTTAAACATAATCTGTTGTGTTGCCTGTATGTAATTCAAATGGCCAATTGCTAAACTTGAAGGCAAATGGCCGACCTTATGACCACGTTTTTCTACGAATTTATGTGAATTTAGTGAAAATACATTATTCATATTAATTATATATACAGGGTGAATGTAAAGTTACCATACATTTCTAAGGATTAAATTAATTAAACATAGATCGTGTTTAAAGACTTTGGATTCACCCTGTAATATAAGTTAATCACCGCTGTAATGTCATCTACTAATTGTGTAATTCCTGAAAATAGTTGAATATGTGAATTACTGAACATTATTATTATAATAATCGTTATCAAATGTTTTAAATATTTTTATGTTACTTTTTGGAAATTATATTTGCAAAAATTTGATATTGGGGTTTTTTCTACTGTCAACTCGTGGAGGAGGGGTTTGCACAGTTATTGCAATTTCAAGAAAAACCATGAGAAATTCTAATGAATTAAATAATATGTTTGTTAATGAAAATGTAATAAATCATTGGCAGTTTTTTTTCCCCCGGAAGTAAGTTATACTTTTCATCATGTGGAAAATGATATCGTCTGCAGTAGATAGTTTTATATTACATTTTGTTTTTTTCGTAGTAAATATAGTATATTTCGAGCTTCATTTGAGGAGGAGACAATGCTGGCTTTTCATTGGATGACTTTGGAACGAAGTTTTATGGAATAGTTTAGCAAAACAACCTCTTCCCTGTATATTCTCCAATTTGGCTGAACTCGAAACTTTCTTATTGTATAGTTTCCCTTAACTAATTGAAGTTTGTGAAGCAGTTATTAGTGAAATTGTAACGCATTTCCTGTATCGATTTTTATCAATTTTTTGCTGTGGACATTTTGAAAACTTTCCTGTACAACTTCTTTCATGTGTGTGGTAGATGTATAACTATTATAATACACATTGAAAACAAGTTTTGCAACGCAATTAAAAATCCCTAAATTATTGGGTATCAATACAGGTCTTGTATTATTTTTTTTCTTGTGTATGAATTTGAGATTGCAGTCAATGAGTCTGTATATTATTGGGAATTATAATTTATCCCAACTTGTGTAATTCTGCTATTAATTATATATTTTTATGTAATTTATTAATTAAGTTTTCTGACGGATGGAGTAAATTCTTTGCAAAAATTTGCTAATTAGCTGTCAATTTTGTTCAATTTTAGTTGCTCTGATTTCAACAAGTTTATAGCTTATAGCTAGCTGTCTACTTAGCAAATCTAGACTGTAAACAAGTTTAACAATTAGCTTATTATATAGCCTGTGTTTCATGTTATTTGCTTTTCAACAAACTCCATGAACAAGTTTTATCATTTTTGAGAACAGCTCTTTAACAGTACTCTTTCTTATAACAGCTATCTGTATAAAATATTGGGAACATGTTGTACACAAATTCAACATTCCAGTTTTAACCATGCCATTAATATTGACCATTTAATACCTCCAAACATTTTCATTTACATCGTTTAATGTATGTATAGTTGCAATTTGTTTTTAAATAAAAGTTGCATACACTTTTATGCAAAGTTTTCCGATGAGTTGACACTTATTTAAATCTTACCTGCTGAATAATATTCTCTTATAGGCCTACTTTATACAGAATAATAAAATTTCACTTGGAGTAGGTATACATTTTAAAAAATTCATGTGTTTTCAAGTAGCCCTATGGTTGTGATCGATTGTTAGAAATGTAATGAACAAACCACGTGACTTGATATTTCTAAACTTTTACTGGATGATTTATTGAAGTTGTTGCATGTGTAAGTGCAGTATGGATGGAGGAATTTGAATACAGTTTGGTTTGAAAGAGTTTGATTGTGTGTACAAAATGGCTTAGCAGATCGAAGTAGTTTCCTTAGTTGAAAAATTTGAAGCTGTGTAGCTTTGATTATATTGATGGGTTGGAGATGAAAAAATGAGTATTTAGAGAGTGTGTATATGGTGTGTTTGCAGTTATAGACATCCGGGTGAACGAACGGTCCTCTCAAACCCAACCTGATGGTTGCTGTCAAAATCTCTTTTGTATATAAACACCAACATGCATGTATAAGCGCATTTTTACCCCAAATACACCTTCAACGGTGTACATTTACTTGCCAGACAACATTTGAAACACTCAAACCTTTCATAAACTTCAAAAACCATTTCCTGAAATGAAAATCCCATAAATAGTTTTTAAATTATTTGATGAATTCGTCCAAACTCTTATCCTTGGATGGGAAGTTTCACCATAAATATTATCAAAAATATGTAATGTATAGCTTCTTTGAAAATATATACATTTTTGTTGGTACACTATTCAATAATGCAATTTGAAATCTGCATTAAATCTTGGAAATATCGAGGAAGATTAAATGGAAATGAATAATTTATTAATATATAATATACATTGACGTCATGATCTGCCATATTGGATAGTCACTATGTAGTTTTCTTTTTAAATTTTTGTTATTACAATCGGATTTAAAAATGTTATTTTATATTAACTGATTCTTGATATGGAAAGGCCAGGTATGACGTCATATGAATATTTTGTATTCTTATTCATAAACAAAGTGAACAAAATGAAGGAAATGTTTTCAAGACAATTGAAGGAAAGTTATAGGAATATCATTGGAACTTGCTATTCAACTAACATTTAGAAGAAAATTTTCTAGTATTGAAAAATCACAATCCTGATGTTAATAGAAGGAACTTATTTATTATTTATGAAGTTTAATTTTGTAAGAAATAAAAAATATATAGTGCGTCTCAACTCAAGATTGCACATTCAAATGATTGCCAAGAATTTATTTCACATACTATTTAGGTCGAATTTTGAAAACATTAATATCAATGAACTATATTAAGTATTTTCCATCAACTTTGTATAATTGAATGTTTTTTGGTGTGAGGCTTTTACTCCATAAAACAAGAAAACGAGAGGGAATTACTGCAACCTTGAATAGAGACGCACTATAGTATTTTTTTGAAAAATTACATTCCTGATGTTAATAATTTTTATTATTTATGGAGGAGTTTAATTTGACTAAAAGGATACATTAAATGAAGAAAAAGTGAGAAAATGTTTTTATGAGAAATTGGGAAAAGTTGTTTTCTTGCAGACAAAGGCTATTTTCTCATTGTTCGGGATGGAATTTGATGAATTTCAGCAACGGATGTAGGTGTACTGTATCGTGTAAAGTGCAGCAAGGGTATATAGAAAGAAAAAACAACTTGTGTGGGTGGGAATGTTTACCATGATGAGATTTTTTGAATTTTCTCCATTGACTCCGGATGTACTGCATCAGTTTTCTATTTGTGGCAACCGGAAATGCTTCTTTCCTTTCCCAGATATACAACGTTTTTGTTTAGCCTGTACTCAACCTTTGCAAATGCTGGTTTTCCTTGTACATATTATTACAAACCCTGTATTTTAATAACAATATAATGCTCAAGGTTTCATAAGGGATGGAATGTTGAATTGCGTGTATTTTGACTCGGCCTGTATTTTTTATTCATGTACAGTTTTAGGTCATTTATTTGTTGCAAAACGGTAGCTTTTCTGTGTCTTTTGTCCGCTTTTATGTAAGTTGTAATGTTCGTTTTTCATCATCCATCACTCACTCGTCTCATTAATTTTTTCCCATTTCAGTTTTCTTTGATTTTCGCCTGCACGTTTTTCCACGTTGTAAAATTTTCGCCCTGGCCAAATATGGCTGGTAAACACGATGAATAACACAACAAGCTGCTGGTTGTAAAGGTTTAAAAACAGCAGACATTTTTCTTTTCAATATTATAAAACCTTCAGGGAGTTTGATGAATATTTTTCCACATGTTACCATATCCAGTGCAACGCCCAGACAGATTATCCCAGTAAAAATGGTTGTAGATTACATCAAGGGGGTTGAAAATGAATAGTTTGCTTGCTGTATACATGTAATGTAATATAAAGAGACGTGGAAATATGTGCAATTTTAGAAAGTAAGTTCAATGTCTGTGAATATGGTTTTTTGTTGTGGTTGCAAATGTCATTTTTTTCAAAAAGTTGCATGTTTCTTTTCAGTATAGAGTTTTAGTGCCGTGTGAAAATGTCATAGTTATATTTGATTATTTGCCACCTAGTGAAATTCACACGTCCTTTTTTTTAATCTCACAAACTGTAACTATTTTTCTGATTTTTGTCATGCATATTGATCTGTTTTAACTTTTATTATGCTATACATAATCCAGGTTTCTATATATGCACCATTGTATGGCTTTTTATTTAGATTATAAAATGCACAATAAATGTTGCTTCATTAATTTGTAATATGCGTGTTTATGAATGAGAATTGCAGAAATTATTATTGTATAGGTTTAGAAATGCATGAAATACAATTTTATTGGTCATATTTTTCGAATTACGTTTTTGTTTTAAAGTGGAATTTTAAAATTAATATTTTAAGAAGATGTGCTTTAATATTGTTTGTTTATATGCAGATTATTAAATAATTTCCATATTTTTGATAAGTAAACACAAGTGAAAATGAAATTACAAAGAATGAGTTTAATTTCAATTAGTACATTTATTTATGTTTGAATAATCTTAATGTATAATACACTTTTGTAGCTTTTTAATTCAAAATTAGGCAACAAATATAATAAAGGAATTAATGTTTGGTAGTATGTTAAAGTCATAAATATTAATTTATTAAATTTATGCAAATGCAAAGGATTGGTGCAAAAATACAAAAAATGAAATTGTGTTCTTGTAGTTTATAAATTAAAATTGGTGCTGCTGTAAAAATGCAGAACAGTTAACTTTTCATGAAAAATAAATGTAGATATAATAATTTTTGTAATCATAACACGCACCTGAATGACACGATTCACATTATTCTTCTTACAATTCGTTAATTTTGCATCATTATTATGTACACTGGAAATGACCTTTTGTTAAATTAATTATCTCGCTGCTCGACTTCAATTCCGCCGGTTAACTACAAAGCAAAATTCCTGTTGTGTTGGAAGAAATTACTAAGCAAACGCTGTTTCTTATGATTTTCCCACGTGTGAGCAAACTGTACAACTATATTATGACTGTGAAGGGAAAGTGCCAACAAAATGGCGACCTTGCTACCATTTCAAGCAGGTTTTTTTGCGATTTCATGTTCGTACACAAGTAATATGTAAGTGCAAGTTTAAGTATTAAGATTATGGTAATTTGCCATGTGTGAGGGAGGACCACTTAAAAAAAGCTTGATTGTGCTACCTGTGTTTGTTGTATAGGTGTACCTTGTCATCTTCTTCACAGTAGTTATTTGATCAGAGGTTGTTACTTTGTTGCTTTGTTGTTGTTGAAAAAATTGCTTTTGGTTGAAGTATAATAGCAACTTTTACTGGGTGGTCCATAATAAATGTTAATACCATTCACTTCATTTTTAATAAAACATTAAATAAAAATTGGAATTATTTCATGGATAACACTTTCTAAAAGTTAATACTCATTTTGTCTGTAAGGAAACTTATTGTTGATACCTTTAAAAAATAGTTGCCTGTAAGGAAAATAAATAATTTACTTGATGTTTGTGATGGTGGAGTGCAGCTGAATAAAACAGCAGTCATGGGCATGAAATATTTGCAGAAAATTCAAGAAAATAGAAAAGTTTCAAGGTTTATTATGGCTTATGTCTTAGAATAATTCATGTATGAAGTAGAGTTGATGATGACAGTTGAAAATTCTGGGAAATTGAAGTAGCCCATGAAATATTCAGAGGTGAAACTGAGGCTAATTTCGTATAAATAATTTGTAACTTGAAATTGGTAGGCATGATGGTGGTGTGTTGGTTGGGCAATGAATGGCGGCCATCTTGGTTTTGTCGTAGGTCATCGATTTGCGAGGAGTGGCCAACCAACAAAATCTCAACTCTATTCAAGTATTTCATGACTTGTGAAAAGCAAGTGCTCAGGTTGGTTGTGTCTGATGAGAGAGAGACTTTAATGCATCGTACTTCCGCTCTCACTTTCACAATCATGTAGCCTACCAGGGCATTCAACTTGATTTTAAGGGCGCTGTGCCAAAATCTGAACATATCAAAACTTCTTATTTCTTCTGCCTCAAAAATCCAGCTTCTTCGATTACCTTATGTAATGTAACAGGTCATAGAAGAAGGTCGCGTGCCAATTCGACTCACCTGCCACTTCTATAACTCAATTCTGGCGAGTTTTGTTGGCGAAAATGAGGGAAAAGCGTGAAATTCGAGTCCGGTGGCTGAAGCGTCGTTGCACGTTTTACCTTGCGCAGTAATGGCGGCGGACAATGTTTCGCTGTCCGAGTTGATTTATTGAAAATGTCTCGCTTCCCTTACATCTTTTTTCTCTCATTTCTCCCCCCAAATGACCATGACAAGAATTATACTGACCTGGAAAGATGGGAAGTCAGGGAAAACTAGTAATCAGTAGGCCTAAATCAATAAAAGTGAATGAAATCATGTTTTCCAGCATAGAGAGGTTTAAAAAACAAACATAATTTATTATGCTGTCTGTAGTTCTAAAAAACAAATATTAGGCTATACATTGTGTTTCAGAAGTTATTGTACTAAACTGAGAAAATTGTGTCTTATTAATTAAAGTTGCTAAAATATAAATTAATATAAATAATGTTGTTTAATTTCTAAATTATCATCTGAAGTATATTGTTGGTTACAAATTACACATATGTACATAATTAATATACCTGTCAGTTACTTGGTTATTAGTACTTGCTTGTAATTAAATTGGTGTTAATTACTTCCCCATTATGCACATTATCACGTGGGAGTTTAAAAACTTTTCAATCTACTAAAGTTTATTCTTTACAAAACACCGATTTGAAGAAGAAAAAAAATGTAAGTCAGAAACTTTCCGTTTTATAGGGCAAAGGGGAAAATGCACTCATTATATTTGCTCTAAATTACTATATTCATGCAAAATGGGACTTTGATTAAATAGTGGTCCATTATGAAATTTGATACAGGCAAGAACAGTGTTTTGTGTTGCATGTAGAACATATAGACGTGATATGAGACAAGAGTGAATATTGTTGTTAATGAGAAGTTGAACTAGATTGCAAGTGTAAGTTAGCGTGAGAAATAGCCCTGACCTCCGAGTAACGGAATTCTCGAATTGAAAATTGGGAATGCATGCAGAGAGAGATATATATGCTGGGAAAATGGCCTATTTTACGATCAGGGTGCCGTATTGTTTGCTCGTGATTTATCTCCACCCAATGGGGGAAGAGCTAGAGGGCGATTGATTGACGTTTGGGGGTTGGTTGGTTGTTTGGTTGGCTCCATGTGTCCATTCACATGTCGTTTTGATTTTCATTTTTGTGCTCAGGAACTTCAGTTGACTTGGTGCACACTCTTCTGGACGTGTACGATTCACTGGTGGGCAATAAGGTAGAGGACCAGAGACTGAATAACAATCCAAGGTACCAAGAACAACACCATCAGCTGGTTGGTGGTGGTGGTGTTGGTGGTAAGAAGGAGAGCAAACAAGATGAACATCCACCTCCTCATCTTTCCATCACTGGTGATGACCATCACAGGCCTCGAGATGTGAACAGACCATCTTGGAAGTCGGATGTGGCCATCATGAGCTCCTCCAGAGTAGCTGATGACACTTCCACCCATTGCAACACCATCGGTGGCACCAGTAAGTTCTCTTATTTCAACCAATATACATGTAAACTTAAAGGTGAACTGACAAGGTTTTGTAACTTACCCTGGGAAGTGAGTAATTCTATAGAATTGATGAAAATAAAACGATTGGCGCAAACAAAACTTTTTTAAAAATTGTTACAAAAAGTTAAAGGTGAACTGACAGGGCGGTAAGTGAACTCTGAACTTTACCCTTTCTAGCCAATCATGGACACACTAATTGGCAAGTAGTCCCAATTTACCCAATGGCAGGGTTGGTCATAGTCCACTTTTACCGCCCTGTCAGTTCACCTTTAAGTGTAGTTACAGAGTGCGTCATGGAAAGACAGTGTCACCGCGCTGGTGTCACAGAGTCCTGTTTTGGCAAAATTTGAATTTTCAGCCAATGAGGCCAGGCGCCTCTGCAGTTTCAGCCAATGGCAGGACGTATCTCATAATATACTAAATAATTAATATCTGTGGCAATAATGCTTCAAATGGCCTCAAATTTTCCGACAATGTTCCTAAATTAGCGGCAATCAAATGCTAGTTTTTTAAGGGTATGTTGCAAAACCTTGTCAGTTCAGCTTTAACCAAACTATACAGCTGAATTCCGAGCTGAATTCTAAATTGACTGTTTTTTGTTTCAGGAAGAGGTGGTAAATACGACTACGATTACCCTGGTGGTGGTAGGATGAAGTACGAAGTGAGACCGTTGAGTTGCTCCTCAACGTATTCGTTCTCTTCTTCGACATCTTCATCATCTTCGTCTTCATCTTCTGGATTTTCAAACACAAACTCTCCGCTGAGGACAATCGAGAACAACTACTGCAAGAAGCCACACCTGGCCAGCATCGAGAGTTTGAGTGATGACATTGAGGATGTGAGTGAAGACGAAGGAAGAGGAGGCAGTGGTGATGGTGATGGTGGGGGTGAAATGCAAAGACAGAACATGCAGAAGGTGACTTCTGCAAACAGACCCAAGTACTGTGACCCAAACCTGAGCTACGTCGACAGGGTGGTCATGGAAATTGTGGACAGTGAAAGCACTTATGTCAAGGATCTTGGAGAAGTCATAAAGGTAACTGTTACAATTTTTACCTTTTCGGTTTTATTTACTGGATATTTTTATTAATTAGAAACTGCAATGCAAATGGTCTTACTTTGTCTTAATACATACATTAATCTTAAGTATGGCATACCAAACGAGGAAACTTTTAGTGCTTTTGTGCTGTGAATTTTAGGGAATTTTCCTGTTAACTTTGTAAATACTTTATTAATTTGAATGACCGCAATATTTTCCAATTTCCTTTTCACAATATGATTAAAGTTCTATGTTAATTTCTTATGAAAGTCCTTTAAATATATTTAATGTTTTATTTTTGGGGATAGTAAACAATAATAATTATTTATTATCTTTGCACAGATAACCATTCTGTCACTTTGTACTCTTAATTGTTATTATTTTTGTCAGTGTTTAAATCTGTTAGTATTTAGGTTAGATAAATTTGTTTAATGTTATCTGGATCAATGTAAGTTAGTAACTGTAACTTACATTGAAACATGTGTGTTAAAAATTGAGATAGAGATAACTGTTGAATGTGTGTGATGCAAGAATTTAAAAGACCAGAAAAGGAAAATGTTTCCACATTATACTTTACTCACATAAATAATACTACTTCCAAATCTGGTTATATGCCTATAAAGATAAAATAGTTTTTTCGTATTTTAAAGCTGGAAACTGATATGGAAAAAGAAATGGTTTGTTAAGGTGATTCATGGCAATGGAGTGGAAATAAGAAGTGGAACAAGTTGGCCAGTTTGTTGTATTTTTAGATGATGAAAACTGTTTTTAAACTTTCCAGTTGTTGGCCCGAAACGATGTGAATTTTCGTCCTGAACAGTTTGATGAGAATTTTTTTCTTCTTCTTTTTATGAGTCCATAAACAAACAAAAAAAAAGGTAAATGTGAGGAAGAGAAAATTGAAATCCGGTTTTTGCAATTTTAAGAAGGAGAGGTAAAAGTATTCTATCCACTCTTTCTAGGACATCTTTATTTATTATATCTGTCATGGGATATTCTTACTCAGCCATCCATCCTATGTAGTTATACTATGTTATCCAACTTCTGCAGTTTGGGATTTTTTTACATAGCTGTTCTGGCAGAAAATGGGTCTTTATCGTATCTGGAAATTTGGAGTCTGTGCAGACTTTGCTCAATTCAAGGATTCTGTAATAAAGACAGTCTTATCAAGTTTTTAATGGACAAAAGCGAACGGGTACGCCACATTTTTTTAAAGCCTACGAAAGAAAGATAAAATAAAAGCAGAAGTCCACTTAAAACATTTTAGAGTTTGTAAGATTGACCTGGGAAACAGGGAATTTTTATTTTAACAGTGAAAACTTTTTTTATGTAATTTTTTTATAAGTATACAATTATGCATTCAATGTAAATTTATTTTTATATTTGGAACTATAACATTAATATTCGTATTAAAAATTGCTATTTAAATAGCATGCATGCAATACAATTGTATAATTAACCAAAGTTGTATTTTAGAGATGAAATAGCTAAAAAATTAGACATGCTAAACAAATTGTATTGGGTTTTTTCCCCTTTAATTTGCGGAAAATTTGTAATATTTTTCAAGCTAATTTCCTCACAATTTTGTCACAAATATCAAACATTATTCAGGATGTCCTGATATGTTATTGAGAAATAGGTATAGGATGAATGCAGTTATGCAACCATGGTGCATGCAACATCGTGTAACTTTATTGAAAAAATATAATTAGGTGTAGGTACTCTAAATGTAAAAAAAGTTAGATGAAACTATGCGTAAAAATTTAATGGTGCAATAATTGAGTATAGCATGTATAGTAAAGCATTCTGTATATAACTATATACAGAAAATAACATTAAACAAGTTTGAAAAAAAATGCGAGGAGAGATTTAGCGAGGCCACTAAACTACCTGCACATAACTTCAACAAAAACTTTATATCAAACTACTACAGATATAAATTCCAGGTGGGCAAAAAAATTCAAAGAAAACCTAGAAAATTAAATTGTCTGAAAAAAACTAGTGAAAATAGCATTGAGTGTTTTTTTTACAAATATACTGTACAATTGGTTGAAAAATAGTATTAGGATCACTTGGAAATGCACTTGGAAAATTTTCATTCATATCTATGTTAGCTGTTTTAAAGTTTAAAGCTGAGTTGTTGATTGCTCTTTGCACCATTTGATAAAAGCACCAACTGTGTATTATACAACCTTCTAAATATCCTTATAAATTAATGAAGCATATTCTGGGTTATTACAAACATAAACACACAAGTCTGGCCCTGTTTTTGTACTACTGGTTGGTCGAGTGGATAGACTTTGGTGTGGATGTTTTTCAATGAAGTCTTGTATTGAGATTGGGATTGGGATAAAGATGGCGCCGATCTGTAAACAAGGTGTAGGCCCTGAGGTCACCATGGCACAAGTCAGTTGTCTTTCACATCTGCACCAATGTTATGCTGAATCGGCGCCATCAGAGTGTATAGTAGTGTGCCACTTGGCACCACATTCACATTCACATTGCAAAACTACTTGGGGAGTTGTTGACAACAGGTCATCTATGTCCACATAAAAGAGAACAAAAAGAAGAAGAAACAAAATCTTAGCCATGTTTTCATGTTTTGGTCCACTGGGGAAAACGTGTCAGCATTTTGCCAGCATGTGTCCTCATCATTGTCAGACATCAAGTGTCAGGTTTTTGTTCACTGGCTCTTGCACATAATTGTATACTATGTGGTTTAGTGGCCATTTTGGAAACAGTGTCCCAATTGATGCATTTAAGGCTAATATGGCACTTGACCCAATGAAAATGCTCAAACTATTTCCTTATAAAATTTAATGTCATTCTGTTTGAACTGTCTATTGGTAGAAAACTCCACTTTTTTGTTGGACCATTGACTGTTAGGTTTGTTTGTTTGTTTGTTTGTTTGTTTGTTTGTTTGTTTGTTTGTTTGACCTCTCTGTGATTAATAAACCTGTCTACTATGGAAAGTATTTCTGGTCCCTTGAGATTTCACCATAAACAGGTTTCACTGTATACTGTTTTTGGTTTTCATTATTTATTTACAACCTTATATTATCTATGATAATTATTTGTAAGTTTAATATTTCATTCCATATACTTTTCCTAAATTTCAAAATAGGAAATGTAATAATTTTAGTATTTTTCAGCTTTTCAATGATATTATGAATGATTCGTAATCCTTATATTTTAAACAGCTTATTTTATAGAGTGGACCTTATGGTAAGTAAAATCCCCATATAAAAACCATTTTCACCTAGAAGCTTCTAAGCTACTTTCCATGTTGACATGAAACTGCTTTTAAAAGTGTGTGATAACAATTTCACCATTTCCATGTGCACATATATTTGAGTGATTTCAAACCCATTGCTTATTTACTATACTCACTTGACCTTATTCTGGATTAATTATACAAGGAGTTATTGTCCATGTACATTATTCAGTTGTTGTCCACTTAGTCGAACATGCCACTGTGTATAATGGAGGTTTGTTAGAAGGGTTATAGGTGGCGCTGCATATTTTGCTTCTTAGATTTCATAGACTTCATAGATGCAATGAGTATAATGGCAATGTGGGTTGTTATTGGGTTATTTTCCAACGTCGCCATTGCGATGATTTCAGTCTGTATCCAAAGTGGCGCCATCATCAACTTTCTTAATCGTCTTCTTTGTGTTCTGTCTTCGTTTTTGCATGTAATTTTTTGTGTGTATGCAGTATATGTTGTTGATGTTTTAGATTTTATGAACAGACGCCCGGATGCATAAGTGCCAAGATATGGTACATAGAGAGTTAGTTATGTATATTAATGTAATCTGGTGACATTGTCCACATTGTCACTACATTGTTTGGTCAGTCGCCATGATGCTGAGTTACACCAATGTTACACATTGCACCTTTTTTGATATTTTTCAAATGTGGCTTATAGAACTAGATGACTGTTAATATTTAGTGAATGGAAAAATTGGAAATATGCTCTGATAGTCCACCATGGTGCCTATTTACTACTGTAACTGAAATGAGTAGTGTGAAGGCCATCTGGCAACATGCACAAGTAGGGGTACTGTATTGCATCTTCATCTGTTCTGATGATGGCAGCAGCAGACCATTCATTGATCTGGGACCCTTGTTTGCCTTTTTGACAACAGAAGCCAGTCAATCTAATTAAAACCCATCCATCACTTCCATAATCTACCCTCCCCTAAATCCCATTTCCTTTATGGGGCTGATTTTTGCTGTACTATTATACAGTGTGTTCAATTAATACTTCATTTTGTATAGGATTTTTAGTTTGAACTATCATTATTTCAATGTTCTATGGAGCAATTTGGATTTTGCTACCATTTTTAGCATGGTTTCAGTTCGATAAATCGATGGTAAATTAATTTATCTATGTATATACATACAAGAGATGGGGGAGATTCCCTCCATATATAGTACTTAGAGGTGTGGGGATTGAATGGTTCCCATGGTGCATCACATCCAATTGCAGGAGCATGAAAACAATGCATAGTCATAAAAATGTATAGGGAAAAATTGGTTTTAGGGACCATAGTTGTTGTGAATATTTTTCCACTACTATATATGGAGTGGTGTTTCATGTTCATTGCACAGAACAGAAGTCAATGGCCGTTCCCTAGTATACCATTAGACAGCACGAGACATTGAGTAATCTTGGAGAAGTCATCATTCATTTTGTTAAGTTAAGGGGAATTAATGTTGCTATAGGGAAAAATACATTCCTTATTAATTATGAATTGGATGACTGCAACAATGCACTTGGGACTATCATCACTATCTTAAATGTTAGAAATTATTGTGTATGTTATTCAATTTAATATTATTTAAATTTATAGGGTCTTCAATTGATTTTAATGTAACCACTTCCAATGTAACCTCCCAATCGACTCGAATATTTAAAAGAAGCACTACTTTTTCCAAACCAAGTAGTTTTTAGCTTTTATTAAGTTGGCATCTTTATATAATATTGATTACAAATTATATAAAATACAATTTGCTATTTTAAAATAATTCTGCATAATATTGAAGCTTTAAAAATAAACAAAAATAATGTCCAGCTTGATTATTTTACTGATTTATTGCCTTTTACTGTATACTCATTCACCCTGTATACAATTTACATGGTGTTTTTATTTACGATCATGTTGTAAATGAAAGTTTGACATTGGAAAAAATTTATCGGTCCCCTACCCCTTGAAAGTAAAAAAATTACATGATTTTTTCCCTCTCAAATTTGATTTAAAGTCGGTGGTCTGCTAAAGGAAACACTGCGACAAACACTGTTGCAAATACTGTCCAATAATAAAAGGAAATTAATGTGGCCACCCTGAATTTTGGTGGCTTGATTATTTGTGGTCTTTTGTTTTGACTGAGTGGTGGGGGGATTTGGACCACTGGTACAGAAGCCAGGAAGGAATAATAAACATGGGCATGGAGAGTATAAGAGAGAGTATAACATATGGGTTGATGGCTGGAAAAAGTTAGTGGGTGGGCTTTTTCATTTTCGGCTTTCTTATGCTTGGACATCGACCCATATGCCAAATGATTTAACATGAGATCATCGCATCCATGTGTATATTTACCATTAATTCGATGTGACTGCTACAAACCATCACCTCCTGCCAACAACTTACACATATCTCATGGGAATTGCATGACAGCAACTACAAAAAATGTTCAATTTGAAACCGTTAAAGGGTTTTTGGAGGTTTTTCAACTCCACTTCTTGGTGTGTTGCCAGTGACTGTAAATAAAGTCCACTAACATTGTTAACTGGTTGGTTGTCAGAGAAATGTACAGCAAATGCTGTTTGTTGGTATAGATAATTCAATTGTAGAATGAACATACTTATCTGTTATTTATATGTAGGCCTACTGCAATGTGTAATACTACTTTTCCCTAATTAGTGTAATTTTTAAATGCAACTTGATAATAAATTTTGCTTTGTAGTGAACGTAAAAGAGAGTTGACTGTAAGAGGTTGTGGTTTATGTGAAGGTTGTGCATGTACAGCATACTATAGTGCATTATTTGTGATGAAATGAGGGTATATATGTTGAGTGGATGGTCCCCTAGTAATTGGAAAAAAAGTTTGTATTTAGCAGTAGTGTGTGCCATTATTGTATAAGAGATTTATTAAATAAGCTACAGTGCAGTTAAAACGAGGCTGAAACTGCCATTAGCGGAAGAGGGCTTTAACTTCAAACTGCAGGGGTTATTTTAGTGCAGCTCATTTTTGACTTTTGCACATATAAGTGCTGGTTTTATCTGTGAACGGCCTGTTTAGAAAGCAAAGTAGCAAACTGAGCTAGCAAAATTATGGAGATTTTCCTCATTTATCCCCTAGTTTTGGGTTTCGTGCATCTTTCCATCCAACCATTTATCATCCTACCTACACCAGGTGTTCACATTCAACGTCTAAGATAACAAACTTGCAACAAGAGATTTTAGTCAGCGAACACACATTTTCTTAAATTAAAATATTTAGTTAACTCAGCTGTTTTTTGTTATTATTATTATTTAGGGGTGAAAATTCCAGGTAAAATAATATATAAAAGCCATACTGAACCCAACAATAAAAATATGGTGCTGTATTTATATAAAGAAATAAATGGGATTTAGTGAAACAAATATTGGTGTGCTCATATCTCATTTTTAATTCTTATTTATGCCCCTATAAAACCTGTTTAAAATATTAACAATGTCAAAATAAGTATTGTGATATTAATCTTGTTTTTAAAATGCAAACAAGAATATAGTATATAAGATAATTGAAGTGCAGTGCGGATCAAAAATGATTAAACTGCTTCAATTATAAGGTGATTGAAGGATAAAATACCAATAAGAAAAGTGCAGCAACTGTGCTATTTTTTAAACTGGATTTGTTTGTTGAAGACATTCAATTTCATTTTCAGTGTAGTATAGTGTGTGCTGTGGCTACATTTACAGTGTGGTTTTCTTTTTGTATATATCTATCTGAACATTGAATATAATTTAAGCTGTCAGGTGTGTCCCTTAAGATTTATGTGCGCAAACATTTCTTTTGACCTTCATTACTTTCTATGGGCGTTGACTCTGTGATTGCAGTTTTTTGTTGTTGTCACGTGCTTTTTTTGTCTTTTTAACCCTCAACAATGACCCTCCCACGCCGTGAACATTTGCAGTCATTGTGGCCATATAAAACGTGTAATCAAATTTGTTCTGGTTCCGTTAGAGCACCGCATTTCGTACATTACTGATTTCTTTTTCATGCATTCAAACTCTTTCTCCCTTTTCTTTCTGCAGGGTTACTTGGAATTCATGAAAAACAACCCAGAGTCTATAGTCAGTCAAGCAAGTCTTCAACATCTTTTTGGAAACATCGATGACATTCACAGGTTTAACAGGTAAATCTATACAAATTATTTATTACATGAAAAACAATTGGAATGTGTATTTGAATAGGTGGAAAAGTGAACTTTGTCATATGACCAATATGTATTCTTTGCATGTTGTACTATATCACTAACTTATAAATGGCTTCCGTTCCAACTTCCCCAATCTCTTGTTACCATCAGGGCATGAAAATTCACACCACAATGGTAGGTAGTTGTTTTTAAAAGAAAGGAAGGAAAAATTGGCTGCCATTTTTTTGCCATGTATCTATCCACTATATATGTTGCTACTGCTCAAAGATAATACCTCTTGCTGCCCTTCCTCCATATCTCACTTTGTCTTCCTGTCTGGACTGTAAAATGCAGAGGCACACCTCACGTTTTATTCGGGTCAAAGGTTAAGATGAAGACAAAAAAATGGCACAACTTTTAAAAAATGCCCAGCCTACAAGCAAAGGTGCTGCTATTTTCCACCTTAAACCTTGTGATTAAACATACCCAGGTACTGTTCCGTGTTAACCCTGTACAAGGGAAAGAGGTGTCAACGTCCTTCCAGTGCATAGTACCATTTTGATTGTTTTTTATATAGATGATTATTTCTAAACCATGATTGGCCCCAAGGTTGCACCATGTCATTTGCTTTTTCTTCCTGTCTGCACTTTGCAATTGTCATTTCACTGGGTACCCTGCTGATGAACCAAGTGAAAACCAGCATAGGAAGTGGTCATTGAAACTCTTCCCTGCAGCAGTGGAGAAGAGAGAGAGAGAGGGAGTGTTTCTTCAAGGACTCCACAGGGTGTAACTTTTACTCATGATGAGAAGAAAAGATGGGCTTGCTTGTATATTTTCTCTTCTGTTCTCTTCCAGTTGAAGAATGGTTTGAAGGGAGGAAGGAAGAATTAAATAATGATAAAAGAAAGGAACTAACTGCCCAAGGGACTAGGGAAGTTTGTACTACTACCAACTGTGTGGGTGTGAGGTCTTCAAATAAGAAGGCAACGCCCTCCCTTAATTTTTTTGGCTTCTCTTTTAAAAGTTTTAAGACACTAGTTTATTAGCTTGATTTTTGATAAACGACGCCCTCATTGGATTTCTTCATACGCTTTTTTTTAACAAACAAAACACAGCTTGGAAATAACATTTAGGCAGTGTGAAAGTTGATTACACTCTTTGATTGTTAAAAACAAGGGTGGTCACAGACCTGGAAATAGAGACAAGTGAGGAAATTTGGAGAATAGAAAAAGGAACGAGATGGTAATGAGGACTTTTTGTCAATAAATAATGAAGTTGGTGGACTATATAATTTGTGTGTATTTTGTGAGAACAGGAAGAAGAGTATTTCACTGGATACATTTAGTTAGGTAATTGATGTAACAGGTGGGATATTTTGAGATGGAATAAATAAATTTCCAGGTGGAAAAGTTGATAGAAACTGAATTACAACTTGATGATTAACGTGATAATTTTGTCTTAAAGGTAAACTGACAGGGTTTTGTAAGGTACCCTGATAATTGGTTTGTAGCTATTTGTGTCCCTTATACACTGGCGCAACCAGAAATCCATTACAAATTAAAAAAAAAAAGTTATTATACGCGTTTTACCGAGCGAAGCGTTTCTATGGTTTCTATGGAAAAGGCACTGAGAAAGGTACTGACTTGCAAACAACTGAGCAACGGCTGAGCGT